>NW_004624830.1:171408-247583 GCF_000247695.1 Heterocephalus glaber | reverse complement strand
CCCCTCATACTAATCAGCTGCTGACCAGGCCTAGCTCAAACCTGGCCCATTTCCTTTCAGACCTGCACCTCAAGCAATAATCTGGTTTATTCCAGACGTCTGTTTCTTTGAAAACAAACAAAACAGTATCTTTCAGGCTTTGATTACCCTTAACTGAAGAAGAGCTTACAATATTGCTGAAACTTGACTGTTTTATAGTCTAAAACAGAGGCTTGAATTCTATAGGACCTGCGCACTTAAATTTTAAAAGGTATGACAAGGATTACCTAGCCATACTCATGCTTAGGTCATAAAAGTAAAACATTTCTTAAAACCTCTTAAAAGTTTCCAAATAAGTTAAATAAATTGCTGAATAAAGTTCCAAGGAAAATGCATCTTCTGCCCCTCCAGGAGATGCGGTTGGCTTTACAAAAGAGGAAATTAATTAAAAGAGACTTTGATTCTTTGCAAAGTCAGATGTTAGGTGTGACTTCAAATCATCGAAGAATATTGGCCAAGAAACTTCAGAACACAGTTTGTGTCAGTATCCTATCTGCAAGATTGTACTTAAACTAGTGCACAGCTGTTTCCATTTAATTTGATTAAAATTAATCACTCTTTTCTCCTTTGCCAAACAGCCCAGTGTCTTAAAATTTGAATTTATTCTCTTGAACTAATATGTAATAATGTAGTTATTGAGATTTGAAGGATAGGTTGATGGATGAAAATCATTAACATGTTAGTAAGTTATTACAAGTTACTTTGTACATACAGGCTCATGTGCCTTGTTGTACAAATATTTTTCTTTTATAGATGGGAAAATGAAGCCCAGGAAGCTTAAATAAATCATTTAATAACTTGTGGAGCCAGGGCTTCACCCCAATTCCTTACAATAAGTCCTGCATTTTCAGTAAACTACATCACCTCTTTTCTCCTCTGTCTTACGGAACACAGAAATCATAAATTACACTTGGGCAAACCCAACATGGAATCCTGTGAAGGAAAGCCATTTAATTCTTGGATGGTAAAAATGGACAAAACAGGTAGCAAGAATAAGCAGCTTGCTATTTATGCTTTTAAAAATTTATCAGTACTGTACATGTTGGCGGTGCATAATGCTCATATTCCTCGTGGGGAGCTGGTCCATGCACCTGACACATCTCAGTTCTTTTCTCATCCTCCCCCTATCTCTTGGTCTCCTTCTGGGTTGCAGAAGATTTTCACATCCTCTTCTCTGTCTGTTTTCGGATCCAGCTCCTGGTCCTGCCTCCAGTATTCGTTAGCAACCCTCTTCTCCACATTCAGTCTGTTGTCATGGATTCTACTAGGGAGCATTAATTTTTCCCTGGTTTGTCCTTATTCATTCAGTTAGACTAGATGTTGCCTGAATTCAGGGACCATTGTGAGATTTTGTTTTCTACTTTTTTTTTTTTTTGGTGCTGGGGATCAAACTCGGGTCCTTGCACTTGCACAGCAGACGGCGCAACCCCTGAGCTAAATCCCCGGCCCCTGTTTTCTACTTTTAAAATGCATAGTTCTGGACTTGAAACCCAAAATTCGTGGGTTGGTGGTTTTTTTCCTCCATAGCATATTTAAGCTGTCGAGGCACTGATTAAACCTCTCACTTAAGCCGGGACCCCCACTTAGGGTCCAGGTTCTGCCCTTACTCAGGTTGGCAGTGACCCTGAGGGGATTTGCACTGTCACTGGGGGAATCTGTGATGCTTTTCTGGCAAATGACCGGTAATGTTATCCCTGAGGGAGGGAAACAGACTTGTGAATTCACTCAAACACACCAGTGTGTCAGAGCAGACTCCCACCCATTCACATGAAAAAGATTTGTGCCTTGTAGTCAACTTTAAGTTTATTTAGAGGATGCATCAAAATAAAAAGGAAAGAGCCAAAGTGAAAATAGCAATCAGAGGAGAGATGAAACACCGGAGCAAATCCTCATGAAGGAACAAAACTTTTCAAAAAAAAATTACAACCAGCCTGAAATGAGATTTAAGTTCTAATTTTATTAGGCTGGGGGTACACACTATCAATGAGCTACACACCAGTTCCCAAAATACTCTCTTTAAAAAAACCTAGACTTTAATACGAAACAGTCATGAACTAATTTGTAAGGCTGTGTTTTAAGCCGTAAACGTCCTCTCTGCTGTGTTTCCATGGCTGAGTTCAGTGCCGGCTAGAACTCTTGTCCCAACCCAGGGACAGCTTTCTGTGGGATGCACAGGGTGACAAGGTCAGCCTGATGCCCTTCTGCTCTCGACCTCCAAGGGCACAAGGGCTGTGTGTGTCCCACAGCCAGTTGTCCCCTCGCACACCACCGGTCCCTGGCCTTGCTAAAAAGTTGGGCCCTGTGTGTTATGGTATCTGTCATTTTGGTTTCTCCATAGTTTGGTGGGGACTGAGTGGGGCTTGAAAAATGATTGATAAATCAACCTGCAGATCAGGGCAGTAGGATTGGTCATGATCTAACTTTGAAACTATTAGGAGAGAGAACAGTCCAGAAATTTTGGAAAGAAAAATGAGAAGGGATTTGTCCAGACCAATGTCACGGAAGGCAGTCATGCTGCAATGGTGTTGCCCTGATCCGGTGCCATTTGAATGGACCAGGGACAAGAATATGGGGTGGAGAGTCGGCCTTCATGCTAACCGGAGTCCCATACGTTATAAAGGCGTTTCAGATCAGCAAGGAAAGGGTAGGCTATTGGGTCCATGGTTTTGAGACAGATTATCCATTTGGAGAAATAGAAGTGTAAATTTTTGTTTCACACATTCGTAAAGTTTTTTATGGCTTGGAGAGCTCCATATGAAAAACTGTACAAGTAGAAGAATATATGAGAGCTCGAATATGAGATATAAAATAAAATTGATCAAATTCATATTAAACCTATTACATCAAGTACATCAGAAAGGTTTCTAAAGATCTGTGTAGTTATTAGTATATTAATAATAATCTATGTTTTAGTTTTTATATTTTTTTGCAAAGCTAGGGTAGGCAAGTGCTCTACTACTGAGCCATATCCCTAGCCCTAGTAAAAATCTTACTAATTTTAATGGTTATATAATATTCCCGAATGTGGCTGTACTATTGTTTATGTAACATTCAAGGTTCTTGTGTTAAGTTCCTTAAGTCGTTAGGTAAATAAGTGTTTTCTAAAAGATGATACAGGTTGAGTATCCTTTATTTGAAATAAATTGGACCGAAAGTGCTTTAGATCTCAGAGTTTTAGGAATTTTGTAATATCTACACAGACTTTACCATTTAAACATGACTGACCCAAAAACCCCAAATCAATTTCTTTACCTATAAAAAAAAAATCCTTGAACATGTATAAAATCTAGATGTGTTTGAAAATATTTTAAGAGCAGTAATGTGGTTACATTTGTTGTTGAGCTGTAATTGGCTTACTCTTACTTTTGTTTATAATTTAATTTCTTTTTACTCCAGTTTAAAAATACTATTTGCTTAGAACAAGTGAAAAACTAAATCTAATGCAATTTCCATGTCTTATCTAATTGTCTGGGATTTAAAAAATTCAGTTGCTTTAAAAAAAATTAGAAGTCCATGTAAAAGAAGTAAAGAAAAACATAATTTTTAAAGTTTTGTTTTTGTTGGATTTATATGTCCATACATTATGAGTCAAGTATGCATACAGTTGGTATAAAAATTGGCATTTCATAGTCAGCGTGTGGACAAGTGTCAGTGCATACATCTTTCTTTGGTGCGAAGGAGGGGTGGAAGGGACAGTTTGGGTCATAACTGTACTTACAGACTACTCTTACGTCAGGGTTTTCCTGCAGAAGAAAGAATGGGTTCTGCTGAAGGTTAGAGGCGGTGTGCAGGGGTCACTAGAGTATCAGAAACTATTGTGCAGCAGCATGTTGAAAAGCAAGTCTGGCAGGAGATGCTTTGTTCCCAAGGGACCCTTGTAGCCGGGTGGCACACCCGCAGGGTCTCTGAGGCCCTGGGCTCTCGCGTTGGCCTTTCACGCTCCTTGTGTGTGGTTAATTGAGGTCGCTCACTCGGGGCAACACGCCCCACACCTTCATCCATCTCCATGTGTGGACGAGCTGGAAAGTCCCCAACTACGGAAGGACTCTGTGGTAGAATTCATTTGGAACACCAAAGTGAATATTGTTATTCAGAAGGAAGGCAAAGACTTATCTGAAAACTGGCTCTGTAGTTCAGAAAGACTTGATGATTGTAGGATTGCTAGTGCTGTGCACCAGTGGCGGTGAACCCACGGCCCATGTGCTGCAGCGGGCTGTTACCACTGAAAGCTCTGAAGGTTTGCCATCATTTAGCTCACCTTCTTTGGATCTGGTCGTAAAGTAAGCTAATGTGGCCACAGTAAAAGTTCTGCTGTCTGAATTGGTTTTCATCATCTGTAATAATATGCCCAGTGCTGTTTTCTCGCACTAAATGTAAGCTAATGCTTAGTTCTGCTCTGGCACCATGTCAGAGCATGCAATCAGGGGCACTGTATAAGTCTAGGGGTGTTGTCCCCACGTTTCCAGTGCTATAGTCAGTCCAGGGTGACTCCAGGAGAACCCCCAGCCACCTGGTGCCCAGCCACCAACTTTTGGCAAAGCGTTGCTTGGTCTCATAAGAGCAGCAGAGCCTGCCGGAACAGGTGTGCCTCTCTTTGGGCAGTGCGAGTCTTCCATATGTGTATCTGTATGTGTATAAAAAAGAATACATTTATATAGTATATACACACTTTTTTTGCATTACTAGTGATTAAACTTGGGGCCTTCACACTGAGCTACATTTATATCTGGAGCCCTTTAAAAACATTTTTTCCCCTTTGAGACAAGGTCTTACTAAGTCACTAAATTGCCCAGGCTAGACTCAAACATACGATCTTCCCGCCTCAGCCTCCAGTGTGCTGGATGACAGGGATGTGTCACCACTGCCTGACCCCGTTTATACTTAATGACTCTGCTGCCTAGAAGGGTCGTCTTTCCTCCTCCACTTCAGCGGCTCCCTGGCATTTTTACAACAGAAATGCACCAGGCAGACACAGCCCAGCCGGAAGCGAGGATGGAGGGCCAGGCCAGCAGGACAGGTGCCAGACTGGATGGGACAGAGCAGGGGTGGCAGGACAGGGAAGACCTTCCCACCCCAGCCCACGGATTCACCACAAACTCGTAGTGTGGACTGTCGTCGTGGGTAGGAACAGGACTTCTGGAGGGAGTTTGCACTGTAGGAAAACTAAGTCATATTGTTTGGCTGTTTTGGTTCTTTTTTTGAGACAAGGTCTTGCTGTGTAGTCCAGGCTGGTTTTGAACTTACTCTGTAGTTCAGGATGGCCTCGAATTTGTGGCAATCCTCTTGCCTCAGCCTCCCAAGTGTTGGCATTAAAGGTGTGTGCCACTACACCCGGCAAACTGAGTCAAATGATGACCTGGGCCGTTGATTTCTCATGTTGCCAGTGAGGCCCGTCACAAGGGCTTGGTCTGAGAACTTCCAGCTGAGGCTTCCTGGGCTGGTGTAGCTCAGTGGTAGTGCGCTTGCCTGCAGGGGAGAGAGGAGAAGGGTTGGGGAGAGATGGACTTCTCATGGGTTGCTTTACTTTGAAAATGTACCCCATTCTTCCCAGAGTCAAATGATTAATTCATTTATTTCTCTGATTTGACATCAAAAGAAATAATTGTGTGGTCATTGCAGTGGAAAAAGAATAGCATCAATCAGCTTTTCTGAATCAGCCGAGAGTAGTGTCAGAATGAACAGCTGGGCCTTAGTCACATCGGAAGTGTGCTGAAATTTTAACTTTTGTATGAAAAACTGTTGAATGTCCTTGATGTGTTTAATACATTAAAGCCCAGACTGCCACTTCATTTGGGGGAAAGTGTGAAAGTGGAGAAGACCCCTCAGCGGTGGGCATGGAACCCCACTCTGGCCCAGGGCAGAACTGAATGTCGAGGCTGACAGTGGAATTTGAAGCCTGTTGAGTGCTGAGCTGGGCTGAGCCATGAATGTCAGATGGGGAAGCTGGTCCTTGGTTTCCCCTCAAAGCCTTGGGTCCACCTCTCCTGGCCTGGTTCAAGCTTCCTCTTTGACCTCTTGTGTGAATGTCCTGCAGGATTGAAAGTATCTGGGAGTCACAAGAACATCCTGTCTTAGTCTGCATTCTGTGGCTGTAATTAAATAACTGGGAGTGCCAAGGAGTTATAAAGAATAAAGGTTTATTCAGCTCATTGGAGGCCGACAGATTCAGGTAGAGGGGCGCCATCTAGTGAGGTCTTCTTAGGGGGCTGTATGCTTTGGGTCTAGATGTCCTCCCCAAGCCTCATGTGGTCCTAGGCCTGATCTAGAGTGTGTGAAGCTGGAATTGATTCATGATGCAATGCTAGGCTCAAGGGCACTAGGATTAAGGCTGTGAGTGCTGCCCGCTCTGAGTAATCTGAGTAAGATAAAAGGGGCAGGAGGAGTGGTGAACTCTCTTGTTGCCTTTGCTGCCTTGTGTGCACCATGTTGCTTCTGCTCTGCCATGCCTGTTTTTCATGCCTGGAGTTGGCTGATTATGGACTGAAACCTCTAGAACTGTAAGCCAAATAAACCCCTTCCCCTCTAACTTGGGGTGTCTGGTATTTTGTCTCAGCAACAAGAGAAAAGTAACTAACACTGGGCGGGGGGAGCTCTGCATGGTGACAAGGCTTTTGTCACAGACTGCTGTCAGAGTCACGGAATTTCCCATCAGGAGGGCCACTGCCCTCAGGCATAGGCACCTCCCGAATGTTCCACCTGACTCCACCTTTGGTGCCTTCCTCGGGATTGCATCCCAACCTGGGTTTCTGGGGGACAGTCACACCCTGGCAGAGGCTTGCCTCTTTTTTCTAAAGTAAAGTGTGAGGATTTCAGAGTGCCCCGGGCTCTGCCTCTGCACCTGGCTGCCCAGAAGGGCCTTGGGTGTGGCTGTGCCTTAGAATCCTGTCTGCTGGGTCCTCTGAGTGACCTTGAGGATGCCGAAGCTTGGCTTTGTCCCTTCCCATGAGTGGCTTGGCCCTAATGAGACCTCAGCTGTGCTGCCCAAACACATTTCTTATTAACATCATATTACTATGAATTAGGTTTTTTTTCCTTCCCCCGGTATTGAGGTTTAAACCTAGGCCCTTAAAAACTGAGCTACATCTCCAGCCCTTTTTATTTTTTATTTTGAGATAGGGCCTCACAAAGTTTTCTAGGCTTGGCTTGATCTTGTGATCCTCCTGCCTCGGCCTTCCAGAGTGCTGGGATTACAGGTGTACACCAGCATGCTGGGCTGGATGACAGTTCTGGAGGTTGTCATGGCGGGGGACAGAGCATTCTTAATACTGAGATATCTTGGAGCCACAAATCAATTAGAAAGATACTTGCTGGACAGGATATTGCACTGTGATAAGCAACCGATTTCCCCGAAGGAAATAGAGATTTTTTGGTGAGTAAATGATGCATGTATTTTATCTGAATAGAAATCTTGGTTTTAGTTATAGTCCTAACAATCACTTGTGCTACCTTAGCAGTCTTTCAGCTTTTGGGGCCGAGGGTCCCTTGTCTGGACTGGGCTAGACCCAGGTAGCCTGGGGCCTGTGAGCCTTTGGCACTCAGGTGCCTGACAGCCCTGCACTTCCAAACCCCTCCACTCACTGCTCTTCCATGTTGTGGTAAATTCACAGATTCATAGGTTCAAAGCCCTTTGAAGATCAGGCTAATCTCATCACCCATCTGGTGCTTGGGGAGCCCCCGCTGATTTACATGCCATCCGCTCTTTGGGGCTGAACCAGAGATTTAGGGCATTAGACCTTCCTGGGCCCTCCTCAGCCAGTGAGGGAGTAGGTCTGGGGCGCTTGGAGGAAAAGCTTTCTTCCTGAATTTAGCTTTGAGGACAAGATTGGCTGAGATGGGGTGGAAGGAAGCAGCTCAGTCCTTCCTGGGGAACAGTGAGACATTGTGTCTTTTAATTTAGGGACTCCCCTCTAACTAAAGTGGCCTTTCTTCAGGACTAACCTAAGCACACGGGGTGGGGGGTGGAGGGTTCTTCCTACTGGACATTACCTGCCTCATGGGTTTATTTGACCCTTTTGTCAAGCCTGCGAAAAGCCTGCCAAGTGAGCCCGCTTGTGAGTGTAAATATATGATGAGCACCTGTCTCCCATACTTGATGCACGGGCTCTGAGAGGAAATCAGTGAAATTTCTTAATGCAGGTGGCAGGGTTCCTCCCAGAGATAAGAGACAGGAGAAAGGTGTTTTGCCCACTTCTCCACAGAAGAGAAGCAGACCCTGGAGGAAGGAGAGCTTTGCTCCTTTGGGATTGGCTGGAAAGGATCCCAGTCCTGCTAACCTCTCAGAATGGAAAAGCACCTCTCCAAGGGTCAAACATTGCTTAGCCTAGGAGCCCTTTTTGTGGTAACTTTTTGGTGGCTTGTAGAGATAAGTTTCACCTTCCTTTTCAGTGATAAAAGCAGGTACCCAGACAAACAGTTGTAGGCCTCAGGGTATGCAAAAGGTAAAATACTTCGGGAGGAGGAGGTAAAAGCTAGCTTTCTCTGGATGTTCCTCTGTCTTTCTACTGGGAAATTTCATAGGAGTGCTGAGATCTCCGGGGAAATTTTATTTTCCCACATCTACTAAGGATACTTATGAATCCTGACAATCGCTATTATTAAAAAAAAAAAAAAAGTAGTGACTTCAGAGCTAAAAGGAGTGATTGAATTGGTTAGATAAAATTCAAGTGAGGATTACTCAAAGTTATGGCCAAACCTCCCTGAGATTCAAATCAGAGTGGAAGACTAGGCCTCTATTTCTTTTTCTCTCTGTTCCGAAGAGGCTGCTGATTGGAAGGTTATTACTTACTGGTGTGACTCAGGCTTGTGAAAATGAAGCAGATGGCAAACTGGAACGTTTTAAATTCCACTGCTAGCTGGAACTATAGGAAGAAAATAAAGCCCGGTGATTGTGCTGCATTGGTCAAGTGATTAGGAGGAAAGAACATTGTGTAGCACAGAATTTTGCTTGATCTCCCTGACTATACTTGGGGCATGGAAATTTTAGAATAACTCATTGAAAAGAGACTATGCATTAATTTTTTCTCTCGTTAGTTTGATTGGTCTTGTGATTTATTTGTTGGCTTAGTCTGCTATAATAGAGTAGCATAGATGGGGGTGGCCGGAAAAGTGACATTTATTTCTCCTGGTTCTGGAGGGTCAGAAGGTCAAGGTCAAGATGCTAGTCAACTCAGGCTTGCAGATGACCACTTTGTGACATGCAGAGAGGAAGTGCTAGTGTTCCCACCACTTCTAGTCTGATCACAGGGTTTCCATGCTGTGCTCTCATCCAAACCTCATGACCTCTCAAAGGTCCCCTCCCAGTCCCATCAGACTGGGACTTAGTATTATAAAGTTATTAAGAAATATTAGAGGCAGTCAGATAGTGCTGAGCCCTCGGAAGAAGTCAGTGCAGAGACAACTGTGGCTGGAGGCACATCCCTTGAAGGTCAGGATTCAAGACAAAGACGAAAGGACCACACTTACTTCCCGGTGGATAAACAAAAGTGGTTGATATTCTAAACAGGCATCAGTCACCTGGGTGGAAGACCTTGATCCATCCCTTCTAGGAAAGGTCCCTGACTCATTTCTTCCAGGAAAGGTCTTTGTTTATGTGACTTGCTTCCCTATTGGATCAATATTACCTAAGTGACTATACTTGTCATCTTATTCGTTGACCATAGTTTCGTCCCAACTTATATCCACCTCACCTTCTGGTTATGCTCCGTAGAATTCCCTTGAGAATCGGGATCATGGGCCACCCACTTGGGACCCCTTCTTTCTCTCTTAGAACCTATCTTTCTTTCAATAAATACTTCCTACTCTTAACCTCCATTGTTCCTAGAATTCATTTTAGAGAACCTGAACTTGGCATATTGGACAACTAGCAGGTTGGGAGTTACATTTTCCTTATATTATTTGGATTATTAGGAGACCCTCTATCATCCCTATATCATACTCCCTAATCATTAGGGCTTAAGTGTATGAATAGGGTGGGGAGAACACAACCATTTAGTCCACAACAGAAGACTTGAAGGTGAGTTCCAATAAAACATGGCCGTGTCAACAAATGCATAACACTGTCCTTCCTGAAGTCCTTATGAGAATGCTACAGCAATAAGAGAGAGATACGTCCATAAGGAAAAGAGATTGAAAAAGACACAACAGCAACAAAATATTGGCACAGAAACCAGAGAGATAAATAATCTACAAATTATTTATTGCAGCCTAACAAAATACTACAGTTCAGTGACTTCGTAATGACACATGTTTATTGTCCTATAGCTTCTGAGGGACAGGAACTTGGGCATGTTTCAGAGGCCCACAGCTGGGACCACAGTGTTAGCTGGAGCTGTGGTTGTTGGCAGGAATCACTTCCTCTGGGGCACGGCTGCAGGCTTCCTTCTCCAGCTGTCACACCGAGGTTATCCCCAGTTCCTTGCCAGCGGGGCTTCCCCAGTGGGGTTGTTCTCTTGTTCAAAGTGCACAGGCTGACAGGAAGCAGGGCGAGTCCAGCAGAAGCCAGCCTTTGTGTTCTTGGGTAGTTTGTTTCTAAAAAGTGGCTCATCGACTAAATGTTACTGAGTTCTAGATAATTCACCTCTCTTTCTGGAGTCGAACAAAGACTTGAAGGAGATGAGCAAAAAGCAGTGGCAATGTTTATTCAAGAAAGCAAAAATGAGAAACTTTAGGAAGATGGCGGAGTAGTGAGCAACAGAGAAATAGCCTCTCTGATATTTGGAATCCAGACGCTGGAATATAGCAACATGAGGAAGAGAAGGAAGAGGGAAGTGGGTCTTGGGATGCAGCAAAGATCTGAAGCAAGAATTAGAGCCTACAAGGAGAGCAAAGAGAGGGACCAAAATGGCGAGGAGTGGGCTGGCAAGCAGCCATTTCTCCCTCAGCCCTGGCTTGCAGGTGGGAAGAGCTCCCAAACCTGCCATTTTGGAGAGGGGCTAACTGAAGTGAGAAGTCAGAGCAGCTGTGAGTTGGCTCTACCTGGTGGCTCCAAGTGTCAGGGTGAGGTGCAACTGAGTTCAAGCTGGCAGGAGGTCAGAGAGCTGAGTTCAAGGAGCCCCTCAGAGTGTTTCTGGCTGAAGAACTCAGGTCTCAGCCTCACAGCCAGAAACCAGAAGCAGCCTGAACTTCAGTGGAACTAAAGGCCCAGGTTTGCTGGAATTATCCACCACTCCCATAATTCTACTGCTGGCCTGTTGAGATCAATCAACACAGACCTGGGCTCTGTGTGCCCCTTCTGCCAACTGGTGACAGCAGAGACATGCCCTGAAGTGGATTTATTTGTAGTGTAACATGGCTCAGAGGGCAGTGAGTTCAGTACATCAGGAGTAACAAATGTAAAAGGTGACTCAGAGGGCAGCGGCAGGTGAAAATCCTAGAACAATGAGGAGCTACACAGATGCGGATTTTGTTCCTCTCAGGATGTCTTCAGCTGGTGTAATCCTGTTCCAGAGCATCACAGCACCACAGGACCATTGAGGTTTTAGCGTGACCTGAGGCCAAAGTGGAATTATGTCTTGACATTCCATAGCTGACCTGTAGGCAGAAAACTAGGCCTAATCTTAATTTAATTGTGAAATGATTTTCCCCCAAATTGTGTAGAATTGCTCCTGACACTTCTACAGTTCCCAAAGGTTGCAGAATCTTCCTTTGACCTCTAGCCTTGCTTCTAACAATTTCTCTTGTATATCTCTGTTTTTCCCCCAAACCCTTTTAAATGTTCTCCCCTGAGGGTAAAATTGCCATGAAAGCAGTCTTACTAGGGAAATTTATAGGGATGAATTCCCATATCAGAAAAACAGAACAAGCTCAAATAAATAACCTAATGTTGAACCTCAAGCTTCTAGAAAAAGAAGAGCAAGTCAAGCCCAACACTTATATGAGAGAGGAAATTATAAAGATCAGAGGAAAAATTAATACAATTGAGACTAAGAAAACAGTACAAAGAATTGATGAAGAGTTGGTTCTTTGAAAGATTAAATAAATGAAATTGACAAGCCCTTAGCCAACCTTATTTTATTTTATTTTTTTGGTACTGGGGATTGAACTCAGGACCTTGCGCTTGCGAGGCAGGTGGTGGAACCACTGAGCTAAATCCCTGGCCCTCCAACCTTATTTATTTATTTATTTTTTTATACCAGGGATCGAACTAGGGTCCTTGTGCTTGCGCAGCAGGCAGTGAAACCACTGAGCTATATCCCCGGCCCTCCCTCCAACCTTATTTTTAAAAGGAAAGAAATCCATGCAATTAGGAATGAAAAGGGTGAAATTACAATGAATCTTGCAGAAATCCAGAAGAACATTAATAGCTACTTCGAGAACCTATATTCTAATAAGATGGAAAACGAAATGGACAGATTCCTAGATACATACGAATTACCAAAGCTGAATCAAGGATATACAAAGATTCTAAATAACCCAATACCAGTCAGTGAAATTGAAGATTTAATTAAAAACCTGCCAACAAAGCAAAGCCCAGATCCTGACAGATTCACTGCTGAATTCTACAAGAGATTTAGAGAAGATCTAATGCTACTCCTCCTCCAACTCCTTAATGAAATTGTAAGGAAAGCAATACTCCCAAATTCATTTCTGGAAGCAAGCATTACCCTGATACCAAAATCAGAGAAGGATCTAACTAAGAGAGCTACAGTCCAGTCTCCCTAATGAACATCAATGCAAAAATCCTCAATAAGATACTGGCAAACAGAATGCAGCAAATCATCAAGAAGATTATACACTATGACCAAGTATGATTAATCTCAGGGATGCAGGGATGTTTCAACATATGCAAATCAATAAATTTAATACACCATATTAACAGAGCCAAGGACAAAAACCACATGAGCATTTCAATAGATGCAGAAAAAGAATTTGACAAAGTCCAACACTCATTCGTGATAAAAAGCCTACAGAAAAGTAGAATAAAAGTCTTTATCTCAACCTGATAAAAGGCATCTATGACAAACCAACAGCCAAGATTATGCTAAATGATCTAAAATTAAATGCTTTTACTCTAAAATCAGGAACAAGACAAGGATGCCCACTATCACCATCCTTATTCAGTATAGTTTTGGAAACATTAGCCAGAGGAATTAGACAAGAAAGAGAGAAAAGGAGTAAGGATAGGAAAGAAAGAAATTAAATTATCATTATTTACAGATGACATGATTCTCTACATAGAAGACCTCAAAAACTCCATCAAAAGACTTGTAGGTTTAATAACCAAATGTAGTAGTGTAGCAGGATACAAAGTTGACACTCAAGTTAATAGCCTTCCTATACACAAATAACAAACTCACTGAGAGAAATTAGGGGAACCACACCTTTCCCAGTGGCACCCCAAAAATGAAATACTTAGAAATTAACCTAGCAAAGAAAGTAAAATAACTGTACATTGAAAACTACAGTATTCTGAAAAAGGAGATCAAAGAGGGTATCAGAAAATAGAAAGATATCCCTCGTTCTTGGGTAGGAAGAGCCAGTATAGTGAAAATGGCCATATTTTCAAAATTGTCATACAGATGTAATGCAATCTTGTTCAAAGTGCCAGTAGCATACCTCACAGCATTAGAGAAAACAGTCCTAAAATTCATTTGGAATCAGAAGAGACCTAGAATAACGAAAGCAATTTTGAGCAACAAAGGCAAGGCAGGGGGCATCATAATCCCTGACTTGAAATTATACTACAAAGCTACTATGATAAAAACAGCATGATACTGGCAAAAAAACAGGCCCAAGGATCAGTGGAACAGGCTACAAGATGTAGAAACAACTCCTAACATGCTCATAAACCTTATCTTTTTTTTTTTTTTTCAATACCAGGGATCAAACTCAGGACCTTGCGCTTGCCAGGCAGGTGCTGTGCCACTGAGCTACATCCCAGGCTCTCACCCACCTTATCTTTGACAAAGGGGCCAAACACTTTCACTGGAAGAAAGCCTCTTCAATAAATAGTGCTGGAAAAACTGGCTTTCCACATGCTGAAGATTAAAACTAGACCCATATCTCTCATCATGCACTAAAGTAAAATCAAAGTGGCTCAAAGATCTAAATATTAAAACAGAAACACTAAATCTACTGGAAGATAGAATAGGTAGAACTCTTGAAGATATAATTGTAGCTAAAGACTTAATGAACAAAACCCCAGTCACACAGGAAATATCACAAAGAATCAACAAGTGAGATCTCATCTTACTAAAAAGCTATTGCAGGGCCAGGGATTTAGCTCAGTGGCACTGCGCCTGCCTCACAAGTGTAAGGTCCTGAGTTTGATCCCTGGTACCAAAAAAAAAAAAAAAAAATCTATCGCACAGCAAAAGAAATCAACAAAATCAACCCACAGAGGGGGAAAATTTTGTTTTGCCAGCTATTCCTCAGACAATGGACTAATATCTAGACCATATAAAGAACTAAAAAAACCAGACCCACCCCCAAATATAAAGACACAATCCAAAAATGGGCATCAGAAATGAATAGACACTTCTCAGATGAAGAAGTAAAAATGGCAAATAAATATATGAAAAAATGTTCAACACTGCTGGTCATTCAAGAGATGCAAATGAAAATAACACTGAGATTCCATCTCACTCCAGAAAGAATGGCTATCATCAAATCAATAACAAATGCTGGTGGGGCTGTGAGGAAAAAGGAATCCTTCACTGTTGGTGGGAGTGTAGACTGGTGCAACCACTGTGGAAATCAGTGTGGAGATTCCTCAAAAAACTAAAACTGGAGGTTCCATTTGACCCAGTTATTCCCCTTATTGGTAGCTTCCTGAAAGAAAACATCATACCACAGAGATATAAGCACATCCATGTTTATAGCAGCACAGTTTGTAATAGCTAGATCTTGGAAATATCCCAGATGCCCATCAACCCATGAATGGATAAAGAAGATACAGGGATTTTTAAAAATACATTGGAGTACTACTCTGCCATAAAGAAGGATAAGCTTGAGACATTTCTAGGTAAATGAATGCACCTTGAGACCATACTCTAATGTGAAATAAATTCGATACATACGTTCAAATATCACGTGGTTTCTCTGGTGTGAGAAGCTGAAAGTGTAAATAAAGACCAAAATGTATAATAGATACTGTGAAATAGGAAGAGGAACTAGGGATGAGGGAAGGAAGGGGAAAGGAAGGAAAAAAAGAAAAAGAGAATAGAAGGAAAAAATGGAAACAAAGCCTTTGAAAATGAGAAGAGGGGCTGAATGGAGGGGAGGGAAAGGGAAAAAAGAATTAAGATATATCATGTACGATGAATGTTATGTATATCTAAGATGTACCAATAAAATTAAAAGATAACAAATGAAGAATGGGAGAGAAGCGGGTTTTGCAGCGCTAACCTGGACCAAGTGAATGGAAAAAGGGTGAGAGCAAATACTATAATACACGCTGCCTGTGGGCGACAGTGTGGGCTGTCACAGAGAGTTAGGGTAGCCAAGCCTTCCTGGCATCAGGGTGTCTTTCTGTGCGGTCCAAATCTCGAAACCCGAGAGGACTTTTACATCCGGGTCCTGAGAGGCGGTGCTGGGATCCCACGCCTCAGGCTGACTTAAATTCTAGGCCTCCTATTGAAAACCTGCTAGAGCCCTCACCAGAAGTCCACCTGCGGGGCTGGGGACCTGCCCTGCGCACGTGTTCGGGGCCTCGTAATTAACAGGCCACGCCCACTGCCCCGGCCAGCTTCGCCAGGGTCCTAGTCTGCCTCGCTTCTTGCCTGATCCTGGCACTGACATCGCCTCTTCTGTTTCGATATTTCGTTTGCTGGCAGCAAGGCACTGGGTCCTGTCCACACCCCACAGGCGGGGATTATTCAAGGATGGGGACACAGGCAGCGGTCCTTTTTCAGAAAATTGAAGTATTTATTGAGGTGGTGGTAGATCCACGGGCAGTTTGTAAATAAGACAGCGTGGTCTCGGATACACTTACTCATTTTACCCTGAAGGTAACATTTTGCAAATCTAGTAAAATATCCCAGCCCAGATTCTGATATTGACAGAATCCACCGATCTTATGTAGTTCCTGTGTCCACACCCACGATCCGGGATCCTTCACGTTAGAGGACCGCATTGAAACCCGCACAGAGCAGCCCACCCAAGGCGCAGGTTCCCTCCCCAGACGGCACTGGCGCGGAGACTGGGGCCTCTCCTGGGTCAGGTTCCGGGCCTGGGTGCTGCCGTGGGACGCAGGCCCCCGTCGCAGCTCCGTCCCGTGGATGGCTGCCTGCCTGCCTCTGAACTCGCATGTTGGGGTCCTCGTCTCCATGTGATTGTGTTTGGACATGGGGCTGTCGCTGTGGGTGCTGGGGTCTGAGGACGGGCTTCCAGGTTCTCGTGCATGGTGAACAACGAGCTGGACGTGGCAAGTGACAGGAAAAAGCAGCCCAGTTTAATGAAGTTTGCTCAGGCGACTGCACTCAGAGCGAGCGGACAGATGGAAAGGAAAGTGGCTGAAGCACTGACGGTGTTGGGCGGAAGGATTCAGAACCCACTGGGTGTTCCCAGCGAGACTGACAGCGTAGTTGACCGGGTGCAGTCAGGTCAGCTGTGTGTACTGCGCTGACCTTTCCCATGATTCACTGTTACAGTTGGGTGTGGAGGTGCGGCTGTGCATGAACCTAGCAGCTCCAGGTGAAGAGTGGTCCCTGTAGGTCATGCCAGCAGGTCTGGCACACATCCGTAGAGGTTCAGCACTTCGGAATCTTCCAGGGGACTTACTGTCCTTCCCTCTGCCCTGATAGTAGACCTTGGGACAAAGGCCCAGGTTGGCCCTGGGGTGTGGCCCTATAGCCCCGGTGGAGCTGACTGTGTCAGGGCTTTTGGGAGGTGAGGAGGTCTTGAGGCAGGGCCTTCCAGGCTGGTTATGCCCGGGTGTAAACAGAGGGGAACTTGCGCCAGTCTCCTCCCTGCGGTGAGGGCACAGAGAGACAGCCAGCCGCAGACGCAGAAGAGCAGCCATGCTGGCCCACACTGGCTTCCCCCTCCTTCTGCACTGTCAGCCATCACCCTCCGCCCTGTGTCCACTGTCAGGCCGAGACAGCCCTCCGCCCCAGCACAGCCTCCCGGCCCCAGCCAGCTTGTGCTTGTGGTTTTCATCCTGTGCTTGGAGTCCATCTTCCTTTGCTGACCACTGGCACTGTGGACTGCTGCTCCTGCCTCAGACGTGAGCCAGCATGGGACTGAGAGAGATCCCTTAGCCAGCGGCTGCAGCTGCCCAGGTCCAAACCTCCTTATATGAGCCAGGTGTGGCAGCACTGAGGGAGGCTGGGGCAGAAGGATTACAAGTCTTGAGTTGAACCTGAGCAACTTAGTGAGACCCCATCTCAAAATAAAAAATAAAGGGCTGGGAATTCATCTTGGGGCTTTATATAGACACACGCGCACACACACACTCACACATGCACTCACGGAGGGAGGAGAGTAGAGGGAGAGGGAGGACAGGGATGCTTCTCTAGCTGAACCAACTGATACACAGTAGAGAAAGCCAATCCTTAGGCAGTAAGGAGAAAAGCCAAGAAGCAATCCATTCCTCCCATTTGGCCTTAGGGTCTGATGGCACTTAGGTACCTCTAGAAGGAGGGGTAGACTGTGTGCTATACACAGCACGAGGGTGGGCTGCAAACCCATTTCAGAGGCCACTGGACTCAAAACTGCGTAGTTGGGGAAGCACCCTCTCTCCCACCCAGAAAGAATTCCAAGCTTTGCTGTCTTTGAAGCCAGCGTCTCAGAACCCCTGGAAAATAGCTGCGTGACCCTGGACCCCAACCTTCTCTGCACCCCTCCTGCAGAGCAGACCTGCTCACTAGGATGGCCAAGGAAGAGAAAGGAGGGTACAGGGCCCCATCTTTGGGGATATCCCCGTGACTGTGACCTGCTTCTCCACCCAGCCCCCACCCCTGCCATTTCCACCTCCTCCCAGGGGTGTGGCAGGGACCACAGGAGCGCTGAGGGACATTTACCATCCAAACCATGGCACTGGGTCACAGAAAATTGCGTGTGTGTGTGTGTATATATATATGTATGGTTTTTTTTTTTTTTGGTACGGGAATTGAACTCAGGACCTTGCGCATTAGAGACAGGCAGCAGAAACACTGAGCTAAATCCCCTGCCCCAGGTCACAGGAAATTGATTTTTGTGGTGGTTGTTGTTGTTTGGGGGTTTTTTTTTGGTACCGGGGATCGAACTCTAGTCCCTGCGCTTGCGCAGCAGGCGGCGGAAACCACTGAGCTAAATCCCCGGCCCGGTCACAGGAAATTGAAACCAAGATTATTTTGAAGAGGGCGATGTCGGGACAGGTGTTCTCCTCAGAGGGCGGTCCCTCCTTCGTGTGCGGGACTGGGCACTGTTTCCAAGGGCACGCATGAGAAGGCCCCACACGTGCTGCTGAGGGAGAGGGACTCCGGGTGACGCTCTCAGGGTCAGTGCGGTGACCACTGAGTAGCAGGTGGCCTTATCCGTGCACCACATCCCCGCGTAGCACAAGAAAAGGAAATGGCTCCAAGGTGGTGAGAAAGAGTCACGAACCCTGCGATCCCCGAGGTCCTGGGCAGCAAACCAGTTCCCAGAGGCATCACGCGCAGCGATGAGCCTCAGGGAGTGGGGCCTGGCAGCAGTCCAGCAGTTGTGGGCTGAATCCATGCTCGGATATTTTGCCACCTGTCTTTCCCCTCCGTGCATATTTATAAATTGCCTTTAATTATCTCCAGTCTTGGCAGTCAGCTTTGTTTAAAAAGTGTCCACCTCCTGCTGGGGAATTCTCCGAGCTGTCTCTGTGGAGCAGGCGAACCTGCCGCTGTTATGTGCACTCTACGGACGGAAGGACTTTGGGCTTCGGTGGGTCCTGAGAGGCTTGCGGAGAATACTTTCGTGGGCCTCAGCTCCCGCAGACTCAGAGTGGGGCTGCAGAGTCCGTGGCCAGAGCCATTGATGGTGCTCAGGAACAGCACTGCCGCCTGTCCTGTCCTCTTCCCATCCAGCCGGCCCCGCTTTATTTTGCTTTGCTTTGGACCTGACCGCTTCAACTCGTGTGACTCAGCCTACCTTGCTGACCAATTCATTCTTGTGAAACAGTTGCGGTCGATGTCTTTCTTTAACGCCACTGAAATCTCAGTGAAGAAGAAAACAGGAAGCTCTGATCACTCCACCTCTTAGAAATAACCATATTATTATTTGGTATTTTTCCTTCTCAACCCTTTGTGTATAATCATTTTCATGTGTAATGTGTTTTTCAAATATGTACCAAAGTTCAAAGCCTAAAAGTAAAATATATGCAAGTGGATTTTTTTCCCTTCCAAGAAAGAAGGAACATGCTATAAAATTGCAAAGATTCCTCACCATCTTGATAGTTTGTAATTATGGATCTCCAGGGTTTGTACGTGGGCTTTAGCTTTTTCAGTTTATAACAGAGATAGGTATTTTCAATTGGCCAAAGTCTAAACCTCCAGTTTCATATTCAATATTCACCCCCATGCATCTCAGTTGATTTTCCTGTGGTGATAGATACCCTTTCTCTTCTTGTGCCACTATTAGCATGTGCTTCACCTACCTTCATTCAGTTTTACACAGTAGTAGCGACAAATCAGTCTCAGTTTTCCGCAGCTCCGCTGCAGCCGCCTCAGAACGAGCTGTGGCCGACGCCGGCTCCTGCTCGGTGGGCGTCCCTTGGCGGTCCATCATCTCGGACCTCTGGCGCCTCGGCGGGGCAGCTCCTGCTGTCTGAGCGTGGCTGGAGGCTGCTCATCTCTGGCCATGGTACCATGTCTGCAGCACCGACTCGGACCGCAGCACAGCCCCCACCACATCTGCACACCCCTGCCTGGACCAGGCTACTCAGTGGATGCCTTGAGACCCACGTTTTGTGAAAAGTAGTTTAAAAGTGAAAATTTATAACTATGAAAGCCTGATTTTGAAATATAAGAAATTGAAGGTTACTTCTTTATGCTTTTTCACGTTTTGGTAACACTTTATAGTTTTGAGTCTTTGGTAAATGGCATCATTATCATGAATCTTTCATCACATCATTAATATTTTTTGTAAATAATTTTGTGTGTGGTGCTGGGGATTGGACCCAGGGTCTATCCGTATGCTAGGCAAGTGCTCGACCTCTGAGCTCCTTCCCCAGCCCTTTGAAAACAATTTTAATTGATGCATAATAATCATATTTTATAGATTCATGAATTAACCCTTCAAATATTATTGAACAGTTGGATTGTTACCAGGTTTTGTTGTGGGGTTTTTTGCTGTTATAATGCATTTAACCACTTTGCAGAGGTAAAATCTATTTAGATTCATATTAAATGCACAACGAGCAATATGTAAAGATTTTATTTCCCCTATCTTTGATCTATTCTTATATCTGCTTTAGAGAAAGGTGATCCCCAAGCTATTTGGAGATTAAGAGAAGTGTAACCTCCCTGTTTCTTGGGAAAGCCTTTTCTCACTTGTCCTTCTTGGTATTTCTGCAGGCAAATGCCTTTGTCCTTGTGTACATGCACCCTGCTGGTCTCTGGTTTGGGTTGTGATGCTGGTGGAGAGATTCTTGCAAAGTCAGGCTTACCTTACACCCCAGGTACTCTGTGTCAGTCACATGGCACAGCCAGTCACCAGCTGAATAAGCCTCCAGCCTCTTGGTGTTCAGATGGACAATCCTGGGAGACTTCCAAGTGCTTCTTTTGTTGTTGTTTTTGTTTTGTTTTGAGAACTCCCCGAGATCCTCCTGCCTCAGCCTCCCCTCAACCTCGAGTGCTGGAATTACAGGCATGCACCACACTATTCAGCACCAAGTACTTCTCACAGATGGTGGCAGAGTTGGTACCCTGCTGTCTATGCAGTGACCTCAGTGGTGTCTTCCAAGGGCTCTTTTTCCCTCCAGTTCTCTCTCCTGCATCGTAGAATTTCCTCTCAAATTAATTACACTCAGTCCTTGCCTCAGGCTCTGCAACGGAGGAAACCTAAATGAAGACTCATATAACAATTGTGACTTTTTTCTTTACCTTGCTTCTTACATGTGATGCACTTTTATCTACATGGCAAGTGTGTAAACAGCCTGGTGATTATGATTAGCAATACACAACCCCTGGGCAAAGCTAAGGGTTATTAGGGGAAGTAAATACTGAATGACCTAATACCATTAGTCTTTAAGTAGTTGCAAAGTCTAGAATGTGCTCTAAAGTTATGGCCTCTTCCCATAGCTCTTTCTTGCTTAATATCTGAATGCAGCAAAGAAAACTCTCATCACCATAATAAGCTTCCTAGTGGAGCGCTCATTACCTTTCCCAAACTTAGGAGAAGTCCCAGGTGACTTCAAGTCTGTTACTGAGCCCTGGATCTCTATGATATTTGCTCTTCTTACACATAACAAAGCTTTGGGCTGGGGTCATAGCTTAGTGGTCAAACACTTTCCCACCATACACAAGGCCCTGGGTTCAAATCCTAGTACCACAGGCAAAACCATACAAAATAAAACAAAAGATATCGAAGCTTGTAAGTGATCAGTGAGTTAGTGGGCAGCTGTGTTTTGGAGTCATGTTGCTTCTGCCTGAGAACTTAGCAGTAATAGTGATCACGGTCATAATAACACTGAAGTTGTGGCACTGAGAGCTAAGGTAGTGTACACACCTGCTCATCTCCGATGCTCTCCAGCCTTGTCAAGTGGATCCCATTATCCCGGCGTCTCCATGAGGACACTGAGGTGGGGAGCCTGGTGTGCCTGGTCCCATAGGTACTGATCGAGTGATCCCCCACCCTGCCCCGCCTAAGTCAGCTCTGCCTGTAAGCACTTCGTGCCGGGACACGGTGGCCCTCAGGACAAAGCACAGTCAGGCCCCATGGCTTTTTACACACGGGTCCTCTGTAGCCAGATAGAGGTCTTGGTTATGTCTACCGCTGGTGTGAATGTATGCTCTGCTCCTCCAAAGCAGAAGTCTGCAGACCGACTCGTGGCTCACCAGCCCCAGAAGCAGGTGGGGCATGAGGCCTGGTTTCTTTCCGTACAGCACACTGGCAGGAGACAGCTCATCACTGCCCAGTGTTAATTATGACAGTCATTGCATGCATCAGCACTGGCACCAGAAGTTATATCGTTATATCATAGAAGGATCTTAGCTGGCCCCCTCTCCCCTGAAATTTATTGTACTTATGCCCCAAAAAGTCCTTCTTGGAGAAACTCAGTACAACAGGAGGAGATGGTTGGGGGAAGAATGTTTTGTCTCCTGAAAGCTGGGTGTGGTCATCTGTGAACTTTGGCATTTGGTTTTTTTCATAGCCGACTCTGTGCACCAGTGATTTTATGGCAGTCACTGTGTTTTTCTCTTTGTTACTGATCTAAAGAGAATGGAGTTGATTGTGAATAAACAGCATTATAATAATGACATGTTGTCTTGAGCCTTTGTGAATTCCAGTTAGTAAAGAGGCAGGGTTTTCCCTGCATTATAGGCTAGTGATGGCAAATCTTTTAGAGCTTTCAATGATACAAACAGTCTGCTGCGGCACACGTGCCATTGATTCACCACCACTGTTAGGTGATGGTAAAACTTGCCAGCTGTAAGTCATTGTAAATCTTACCAGGATAGGTATTTCTTTCCTTTGTATTTTTCATGAGTATTAATAGACTGAGTTGGTTGGAAAGGAAAAATAGATAAAAAGGAAATTTGAAGAGACTATAAAGAGTGGATTTGATTCCATAACTGTCCTAAATTTCATAATTGCTTAGGCTGGGTTGGTACAAAGTTTTTATTAATCATTTTCTATCTTTACCCTGCAAATCTGAAAGTGGTGATTACCCTAGTTCTTTTAAGGTACCATGGGGAAATGTTACAAGATAAATAAAATGAAGACTGTGTAGCACTTTGAAGTGCTCAGAAGGAAAAGTGCATGAATTTAAGTTGGCAGCATTGAATTACAGTGCCCTGAGAGAAAGGGACATAATGTTCAGCACTGGCTGCTCATGGCACATTTTATCCCTCAGGGTTTTGCACTGTCATAAAATAAGGGGCAGGGTACATTAGAGAATTATTAATTTTTACTTGTTCCTGCTTAATGCGAAGTCACAAAATTATAATGTCACTACCAGGGTTATTACCCAGTGCAGTGGGTAAATCCCAGTAAAATTACTTTAGTCTATGTCTTAGTTACTTTCTTGTTGCTGTGACAAAATACCCAACACCCACAAGTTAAAGGAGGGAAGGTTTATTTTAGTTCAAAGTTTGTAGATGGCATAGGGTTCCAAGTTTCCAAAGTTCCAAGGTTCCAAGTCTTGGTCAGCTGGTTCCAAGGCAGATTGGCATGGCAGAGGAGAAACAGTCCATGGCAGGGTAGGGAGGAGGCAGGAAGCAGAGAGCCTTCCTTTTCCTTTTTATTCCATTCTGGCTATAAGCCCATTGGTTGGTGCCCAGGGTGGGACTTCCTATTATCCACACCCAGAACTATGCTAAACCAATCAGTTGGCTAATCCAGTTACCCATGAGCCAGCCACTCCCAAAAGCCCTACCTACGGAGGGCACATCCAGATATATGCCATAACATTGTACCTGCGCATCTATCATTGACCCACAGAAAACACAAGCATAAAATAATGTGTAAATTTTATGACATTATTAAGTATGTATTTATCAATTACAAAAGAAATGCATGTTTATTTTTAAAAATCAAAGAATATGACACTATTAGAATGTAAAAACAAAACAAAAAGCCTTTCTCTATATTCTGCCTCCCTTCACACACCCTGTGGTAACCTGTAGAGAATGTCAAAGCTACCATTTCAGAAATTCAAGATGAGATGGGTGAACATTATTGGCAAATAGGCTAGGGATTTAGCTCAGTGGTGCTGTGCCTATCTCGCATGCGCAAGGTCCTGAGCTCCATC
Source organism: Heterocephalus glaber (assembly GCF_000247695.1). The sequence continues at coordinate 223,681 of NW_004624830.1, read as the reverse complement.
CCTGGTACAAAAAAAAAATTATTGGCAAGGAGTTTTGAATGGGTAGAAACTAAAAACTTAAAACCCTAATAAGAAAAATTCTAAAGGAATTTTAGGAATTTGAAAAGCAATTCTGGGATTTGAAGGATATTTTTCTATCTTTAATAGAAATGTCAGTATGACTTAAAGTTGAGGGTCATCTGAATTCCTTTAAAAATCAGTCACTTAGACTGTAATTTTATGAAATGTGCTCTAATGACTTGAAGATTGTATCATATCTGCCTCTGTAGAGATACCTGTGCACCCTAAACTCAATCCATCGTGGACCTACCAATCTAGTACTGCAATTCTTTGCTGATTGGCCTGTCTCACAGAACAGGTCTGCATCTTGTTTTCAATGGGTCTCCACAGTCTTTTGCACCATGCAGCACATATATTAAGTGCTCAAGACATGGTTTGGGCAGCAAGGGAGAGAGGGTGCAGGGTGAGGTGAGAGGCCTTATTGTGGTGAGGAATACAGTTTTTGGGGGGGCACAGTCATGAAATCTTTAGGTTTAATCTGTCCTAGTCTTTTCATTAATGATCTTTCTGGAATGTATTAGCCTTTAGTCCTACGGTTTGCCAGGGATGGAGTTTTAACCTTTTTAAAATTGTTCTTACAGCTCAAAGAGTATCCTGGACTAGATTTCTGTTGGCCAGTGTCCTACATTCTGATGTAGGGCCCCAAATGAGACTGAGCTTCTGAGACTGTGACAACACAGTACTCCCCCTTATCCAGTGTTTACTTTCCAGTTACCTGTAGTTAGCTGTGGTCTAAAAATATTAAACAGAATATTTCAAGAACAAACAATTCATAAGTTTAAATCATTTCCTTCTTGACCACTTTTATACCCACCCATCCCAAATTCCTTCTAGAAATTCTTACCAAAAATATGTAAATTTTAAGTTTTTATAGCAGAGAAAATTTACCAGAAAAAATGTCATATTTTCTTCCTTAATTATTATGAACAAGCTACTTTCTTATTTGTTTGGGGTTTTTGTCTCTTGCTATGCAGTCTAGGCTGGTCTTGAATTGATGATTCTCCTGCCTCAGCCTCTCAAGAGCTAGGATCACAGACGACCCCAAGCACACCTAGCACTAAATAAGTTGTTTTTAAGAAGAATTTAGGGTAAGGGATTTAGTTCAGTGGTACTGTGCCTGCCTCACAAGCATAAGGCCCTGAGTTCGATCTCTGGTACCAGGAAAAAAAAAAAGTATAAAAGGCTTTATAGATGTGATTTAGATTTAATATTCAAAAATTTAATCAGAAATCATGACTCTGGCACATGGGTGGTATCCTATCTGTTGCTGACATGGACAAGCAGTTACAGTACTGAATACACAAATGTGTGGAAAGCCTTTTGAGAATCTGGATTTTAAAAACACTAAAGACTGGTGACTGATGTCGGACTGACCTGGGTGTGAACTTGAGCCAAGTAACTTTCTTAGCCTCATAGCCTCATTGGGAACCAGAATGATCCGCACCCACATCCTGTGGTCTCCCTGAGAGTTAAGTCAGATGACACAGGTAAGTGCCACAAAGTGATACAGTGTATTTGTGTCATCCTGCACCTCTCATGTATTAAATGAAATTCATTTTGCTGTATCTTAAGACATCTAATGGATTGACTGTCTAGGGGCTTCTAAAAGAACAGGGTGCCTGTCTTCCGGAGGGACGGGAGCCAGGGCAGCAGGGACTCCTGCCTCTCTGCTGGACCCCACTCAGTCACTGCCCATTTGTTCAAGTTTTCATTTGCCCAGGAGAATCCTGCCCAGCTTGGGTTAGTCAGCCACCTAGTGAAAAGGTGGCAGAGAAGGCACCCATGAGGGGATTGCTTGTAGCCAGCACTGCTGCCCAATATCTCTCTTCTCTGTGAAATGTGAAGTGTTTTTGGAATATGCTTTTCAGTTTAGTTTATAAAACATTAGCCCTTGAAGGTAGAAACCAGAAGCATAGATTTATTTGTTCATTCATTTATTCATTCAACAAACACATAACTAAAACATATTTGTAATGTTTTACTGGTTCTGGGGATCAAATCCAGAGCTTTGCTGGATGCTAAGCAAGTGCACTGCTATAAGTGAGCTATACTCGCAGCAGCATTTCTCAAATAGCTTGGCATAATATGTGGTATGCAAATGGAAGACTCCAAAACAGGAAGGAATGGTATTGTCTTTGTTACTTTCTTGTTGCTGGGACAAAATCCCCAAGTTAAAGGAGAAGAGGTTTATTTTGGCTCACAGCTTTTAGAGGTTTCAGTCTATAGTTGACTGGCTCCATGGCAGGGTGGCATAGCAGCAAGATTTGCTCTTCTTTCCTTTTTTATTCTGTCCAGGCTATTAGCCTATTGGTTGGTGCCATTCCCACCCAGGGTAGGGCTTCCTATTCAGTAAATCCATCATTCATACCCTGAATAGTGTTATACTAATCAGTGGACTAATCCAGTATCACACCCATGATCAAATCACCTTTCAAAAGTCCCACCTATGAGTGCATGAGGCTTTAGGGGGACATCTAGATATAGACCATAATGGGCAGTGACTACATTTCCTTGAAAAAAATGCTTATACAACTGGCTCTTTATTTTGTCTTTTGAGACAGGGTCTCACTATATAGCCCAGGCTGGCCTCAAACTCAAATCACTCCTACTTCCTCGGCCTCCTGAGTGCTAGGATTAGAGGCACATACCACTATACCCAGTCATAGCTGTCTGTGTTTCCTTGGATCCTGCATCCAGAAATCAAACACAGATAGAAAATATTTGAAAAAATATTGTGTCTAAGTGAGCTCGTACACACTTTTTTTCCTGTTTTATTCCCTAAGCAATGTAATATAACAATGAGTTACACAGCATTTACACCGTAGTAGGTATTATAAGTAGTTGAAAGATGACTTTAGTACATGGGAGATGTGTCTAGGTAAACATGACACCATTTTAATTTTATATGATATGAGGGATTTGAACATCTCCACGTTTTGGTATCCTGATGAAGTCCTGGGACCAGATGCCCATGAACCCCAGAATTGACTGTCCTATACTTAGCTGCTCTTAAATGACCAACCCATTTTGTTTCACTAATAAAAATTTTAACTTTAATATTTGATGTTTTCTTTAAAGTCACAGCTATAATATATGACATTACGTTACTTATTTATAACATTATGTTACTTACCAAGCAGATGCGCAGTTAGCAGTTCAGTCACTCATACTTGATTATGCTCCTAAAGTGTGTCTTTCCCTTTGCTGAACTGATTTTCATTTGTAAGCTCAAGTTTGGGTTTCACAGTAAACTCCTGTGAGCATAACACTGGGTTTAACAAACACATCCTGTACTTTTTTTTTTCATCCCTTTTCTACTGTAAATTTTTACTTTAGCATAACAGTAGCTGGTTGCATGTCTCAATATCTTTCCCTGAGGGATACAGGAGGCAACCTTTATGTTTACCCACTTGGTATGGTGAATGGCAAGGTGTGTGCACATGTTCAAAAGTTTCAAACCAAGATTTTCACCCACATGATGCTCCATCTAACAGGCTTTGCATATGCTTACCTGAGCATCACAGAGGGTATAATATACTCACATCACTCTAGGATTTGTTTATTAAAAGTTCTCTTTCAATTTTTCTGGTAGAAATAGCCCAATTCAGTGCAATGGCACCATGAAAAACCAGATTTGCAAGTTTTGGGTGAGATAAAAAATGAATCATCAGATTACTCATGTGTGGATGAAGGAGATGATCCAGTATGGTAAAATACATGTTTTCATAACAGCAGAGTAGTGTGAGTGGATGATGATGATGATGATGATGATGATGATGATGATGATGATGATGATGATGATGATGGCAACTTTGATGTGGCCATGTAAGCCAAAGTTCCTGTGACAGTGAAATGGACCAAGAATCAACTGATACAGACACAGGAAATGTAGACTTCCTTGTTTCAGATGACAAAGAAAACAGCAATGTGAGTGTATATTTGACTAGTTGAAATGTTGCAAAATGGTCATGCAACCAATGGAAAGATTCAATGTTAGAACTAGGTCTGAAAATATAGTGAGGATCTTGGCTGGGGTGAAACCTATTGAAGAGAATGCCAGTACTTCCATTCAGTGTTGGAAACTGTAACAAATGAAATGCTACAAGATATTGTGAAATACACAAAGGCTGAAATACAAGTACAATGTTCTGTTTGCACTAATAGCCATATTCAAAAATTTTTTTATTTTGGTACCAGTAATCAAACTCGGGAACTTCCGCCAGTGAGGCAGGTGGCAGAACCACTGAGCTAAATCTCCAGCCCTCAAAAATGTTTTTATAATGACACCTCACTAGCTGAACTGAAAGCATTCGTAGGTCTGCTGTACTTAGCAGGGATTTCTCATGGTAATCACAGGAATGTAAAAGATTATGGAAAAGTGATTGGTCAAAATATGGCATAAAAATTTATGCCCTTGTGGATGCAAATACTTATTATGCTTTCAGTTTAGAAATTTATCTTGGAACTCAGCCATGAGGTTCTTATTCATATAATAATAAACTGAATGATGTTGTGAATAGACTTGTTGCTCCCATCTCAGAGTTGATATATCAGTTTCCAATCGAAGCTACACTTGCTAACAGAGCACAAATTGACAAGCACAGAAACTGTATGGAGGAACAAAGCAGAGATTCCAAATGAACTGTTGCAATTTCAAAACAAGGAATTGTATAGTACAATCTTTGGATTTCAGAAAGATTTACACTGGCCTCGTATATGGCAAAGAAAAACAAACTGGTACTGCTAATATTGACATTGCACCACGATGGAAATATTGATAGGAAAACCTTGACAAAAAGGAAGCCTGAGATGGAAACTTTCTACAACAAAACCAAAGGCAGAGTAGATGTTGTTGATGAGTTGTGTAGCAACTATGATGTCATTGAAAACACAAAGCATTGGCCAATGGCTGTGTTTTACTTGATCCCAAACATGTGTGGCATAAATAGTTTGATAATTTACAAAGAAAATAACAAGGGCAAAATAATATTACTGAGAAATTTTCTTAGAGGATTAGGACTGGAACTCATAAGAGATCATTTACAGCAGAGGAAAAACAATATTTCTGCCCAGGAAACCATGGAAAAAAATTATGGAGCACATTGGTGAGCTGAAAGGTGAACAGGCAGGCGCAGCATCACAAAGACCTACTATGACAACAGGAAAACCAAAAAGATGTCAACTGTGCCCTACAAGAAAGGATAGGAAAACAAAACATACATGTTATCAGTGTAAGTGATACTTGTGTATGGAACATGCAATTTTCATGTGTGAAGACTGGCTTGGGTATAACAGTTGAAGCAAAGATTATTTTGGTTGTAGAGTTCTACTGGTATTTTCATTGTAGTTCACATAGGATTTTATTTCTGGTATCATCTTTTAGCTTTTGTAAGTAAATACACAGCTGATGTGAAAATGTTGACTATTCTAAGCACTCATTACTTGCTTGATATCTTATTTTCTTATTTAGGTGGGATAATTGAAGTAAAGATTTTTTTGCAGAGTGCTTTTGGTATTTTCATTGTAGTTCATATAGGAATTTATTTCTGATGTTATCTTTTAGGTTTTGTAAGCAAGTACATAGCTGAAATGAAAATGTTGATGTGTATTCTAAATGTGCAATACATATTAATAATTTAATATTTTATTTTATTGATATTTTATGTTCCTGTTAACTACACATTGTATAATATAATAAGAACCTCCTGACAAAACAACAAGACTAGAAAGATGTTGAGTATGTCCTACAAAAAGGCCAGGAAAGCAAAGCACTTGTGCTGTCAGTGTAAGCCATATGTGTGTATGGAACATGATGTTGTCATGTGTGAAGACTGCCTTAGGTATGATAATTGAAGTAAAGATTTTTTTTTGTAGAGTGCTATTGGTATTTTCATTGTAGTTCATATAGGAATTTATTTCTCTTGTTCTTTTTTAGACTTTGTATGACATAAAACAGTTGATGTTGAAAAACGTGATGCTTTTTTTATAAACTCAATAAATATTTAAAATGCAATGCTTTATTTTTGTGATTTTTTTTTCCTGTTAAGGACTCACTGTTTAATACAATAAAACTGATAAAATTAATAATTCCTCAATAGAGATATTCTAAAGAATAAACATGGGTTTGACACACCCTTGTTTCTGTGACTTTCTGACAAAAAATGTGTTGTGCTTTGTATCACATTCGAGGTAAAAAGGGTGGGCACTGTTGTCTACAGGTGATGGGAATTAAAGCTGAGGTTTAAAATAAACTTGAGATTGGCAGAAGTATTAGGGGTTGATGTTAATTATTTGTGTTTCCAAGGAGAATTCTGTTTTAAGGAGGTCTGGGCAGCATTCCTCCTTACAAGATTGTACTGAACAAACCGAATTGCATTTATTCCATTTTATTAAGAATAAAACAGAGGTTTTTTTCCTTTCAGCACAAAACAAATTTTATTTGGAGTATTTATTAAACACTGAGGAGTAAGTAGAAAAATGATAGAAGTACAATGTGTAGTAATAGGTAAAAAATGCTAATGATACATGTTGAAGTAATAACTGAATGGTTCCATTATGGACTTTTGCTGGGGAAATTGGTTTTCTAAATAAAATGAACATAACTCAGGACCCATAATTTTCTAATCTAGTGGCCATTATTTCTAAATTTATGTTTTGTTATTGTAAAATTGTTTGTAAAATACTAAATTTATTGGCAATCTTAATTCAAGTTATTTTGTGATTGATGGAGGATATACAGTGTTTAATGGCAGGTATCTGAAAGAATTTTAGAAAGAATGAAAAAAGTAGTAGTATAATTTTTTGTTGTCAAAACAAATTAAATTATCAATTATTTGAGTATAAAGGTGAAGACTGGGCTGGGGATTTAGCTCAGTGGTTCCACCGCCTGCTTCACAAGCGCAAGGACCCAAGTTCAATCCCAGGTACCAAAAAAAGAAAAAAGAAAAAAAAAAGGTGAAGACTTGCTGGTGTTTAGTATCAAGGTTTTACCTTCTCCAGTGGAGCCCATCAAGTAGTTTGGGAAAAGAGTAGTTTTCTTTTGAGCTTCCATAACATTTCTCCATCTATCACATCATATTGTAGATGTTTAATATTCATTCAGCTTTGGTTTTTGAGACAGGGTCTCACTATGTGGTTCAGGCTGTTCTTGAACTCACTATGGAGCCCAGGCTGGCCTCGAACTCGAAGTGATCCTCCTGCTTCAGTTTCCTGAGTGCTGGGAGGATAGGTATGCACCACCAGGCCTGGCTTCAGCACATATTTATATGAGCATCACCATGTGCCAGGCATGGTTCCAGGTGCAGAAGATAAAGTGATGAATATAAGACACAAAAACCTGCTCTCATGAAGCTGTAGTGGGGAGAAGCCAGGAAAGAGGGCGATGTATAAATAATCAGCTTAACTTGAGTTTGAGCTGAGAAGTAGGAAGAAGTGAAAACCAGACTGGGCAGGAGCAGCATCCAGCAGAACCTGGAGGGCAGGGCCTGCTGGGGGAGGGGCCACACGATGGCGGTCTCTGGTGAGGAGCCACTGGTTCACAGACTTAAGGGGAGAGGATTCCTGGCTGGGCAGAGATGGTGGCGAGTGTGGAGCCCCCCCAGTAGGAAGGAAATTGTGTCTTAACAACGTACATAAGGAGTACATTAGAAGACTGGGGCAAACTGGGTGTGGTGGCACCTGCCTACGATCCCAAGCACTTGGAAGGCTGAGGCAGGAGGATTGCGTTGAGTTTGAGGCCAGCCGGGCCTACATAATGAGTCCAAGACCACGCTGAACTACATAGTGAGACCTGTCTCAGAAAAAAAAAAAAAAAAAACAGCTGAGAAAAATAGACTGTAGATAAGCCCATGCTTTATCAACTAAACCCTAACTTAAAAAAAAAAAAAAAAAAAAAGACCAGGGTGCTGGAGAGCAGAAGGTGAAGGAAGGAGAAACAGCAGGTAAGATTCTCATGGGACCAGGGAGTTTTTAGCAAAGGAGCAACAAGATCTGATGCTTTCACAAGATCTTGTCAGCTCTCAAATGGCGAACACATTGGAGAAGGCAGGCGTGGGGGCCAGGAAGCTAACCGGGAGGTAATTAAAGTGGCCAGGGAGAGAGTGGCCGGGTAAGGGCAGAACAGGTGAAACAGAAAGACTTGGAGTTTGTTTTGGAAGTAGAGCTGGTGGCCCTTGCTGGGGATTGTATGTTTGAAAGAGCAGTGGAGGTGAATTCTTTGGTTTTTAGCTTGATCAGCTTGGTGGATGGCGGTACCCTTTACCGAAAGGGGCAGCGGAAGTGAAGGGCTGATGTGGGAGAGAAAATAATTTCTTCCCTTCTGCTAATGGAATTTTCTTTTAAAAAAATTTTTTTATGAGTCCATGTTTGCAGTATAAAATGACATGTACCTGACACATCATTCTTTTTACGTCACCTTCCCCTCCCCCGCCATCTCTTGGTCCTTGTCCTAGCTACTTTTATTGTTGCTGAGACAAAATACCCAACACCCAAAGTTAAGGGTGGAAAGGCGTATATCTGCTCACAATTTATAGAGGTTTCAGCTCATAATTGGCTGGATCCAAGGGAGGGTGGCACAGCAGAGGAGAAAAAATAGTTCGTGGAATGGAAGGCAGGAGGCAGGAAAAGTAGCAAGCTGCAAGTGACAACAGTGACCCTTTTTCTCTCCTTTATATGTATATATATTTTTTTCTTTTGGTACTGGGGATCGAACTTGGGACCTTGTGGTTGCAAGGCAGGCAGCAGAACCACTGAGCTAAATCCCTGGCCCTCTCTCCTTTATATTTTATCCAGGCTACCTGCCTTTAGATGGGTAGCACTTACACCCTGGGTTGGGCACCCTTAATCCTACCTAGAACTGCGCCAAACCAATCAGTGGGCTAATTTAGTAATCACACACCCTTGATCCCAGCATCACACACTCCAGATTCAGCCACCTCCAAAAGCCCCACCAATGAGTGGCTTGGGGGACACGCAGACACACACATAACTCCTCTTCCTATTTACAAAAGACCAATCTCCCTGTTTCCTATTATCTGTCATTTACTAAGTAGGGTTTTCTGGAGGGAGAGAGGAAATGAGATTCAGAAAGGTGAAGAACCAGGTCCTACAGGTGGAACCAGGACCCCATGGTGCCTGGCTCTGAACTTGGCACCTTTTCTGTCCAGCTCCTGGTTAGGATCATACCAGGCTCAAGTCTAGGAGGAAGAGCTTTCAAGACAAAGGAGCTGCCGGCACAGGTGGAGAACCAGCAGGGTGTGAGAAAGTTGGAGCAGTGACTTGGAAGTTGTTGCTAGAGAATTATTTGTGGGCCCTGTTAGGCAGGATCTTAGGGAAAGTTGGATTGTGTTTCCTTCTTGATGTCCCTAAATTAAATTTCACTCTGCCCTGAGAACTTTTTTTTATTAACACATATTGATTGTACAAACTAATGGAATTTACTGTGATATCTGTGAGCAGCTAAGAGTTTAAATTAGAGCTTTTCTCCACCCAGGACTGTCCTCTAGAAATCTGATTTGATTTCTTTAATCAGATTGAAAAAGGACACTGAATTTTTTGTTCTTGGGAGTTGTTTTCAGTCAGATGATACAGTTGTCAGCCAAATCACTATGCCTTCCTCCCTGGATTGTGGGTGTCCCCTTCCTGGACTCTGTTGTCACACAAGCTACATATTATTGGAAGAGTTCTGGAATCTCACTGTCTTAGTTACTTTTCTCATTGCTGAGACAAAATACCCACCAACTAAAGTTAAAGGGAGAAAGGTTTATTTCGCTCACATTTTGTAGAGGTTTTAGTCCATAATCAGTCGGCTCCAAGGCAGGGTAGGGTGGCATGGCAGAGGGGCATCTCAGAGGAAAAACAGTTGATGGTGGGCAGAAGGTAGCGAAGCAAGCGAGAGATAAGACAAGCCTCTCTCTGTCCCTCATATTGTGTTCAGGCTACCAGGATTAGGGCAGTGCCAAACCAGTGAGTGGACTGATGTAATGATCACCCACCCTTACTCCTATCATTGCACCATGAATCAATCACACACTCTAGATCCAGCCACCTATGAAAAAGCCCCACCTCTGACCACACAAGGCTTTGAGGGGACATCTAACATGGCCATAACAGCTGCTATTTCACAAGCTTCACAATGCTGCACAGAATTTCTTTTAATTCTTTATATGAGAGGTTATTCTCTTCTTCCCCCTTTCTGCCTAGATATTCAGTCTCCAGATAGAGGTTAGTAGCAGGCCAGATAGGACCAAACTGATATCCTTCATCCTAGAGGATATGCTTTCAGAGGCAGCAGCTATGGATACCATTTCTGCACAGGAAGTGCCTAAGTACTGCCCTGATGCACAGTTCTGTTGGTGTCGTGTTTAACGCATGCTACACACAGTTAGCCACTTTATTTGTGTTTTCTTTTTTTGTTTGAGATGGGGTCTCCATGTTTGCTCAGGCTGGGCTTGAAATCATGATCTTTCACCTCCACCCTCCCAAGTATTTGGCATTACAGGCATGTGCCACTACATCCGGCTTGACTTGTAGCTTTTAATGACAAATAGCACATTCCGAATTTATGAGCATTACCTAGGGATGCTAGGAATTTGTTTTTACATTCAGCCATCACCAACCCCATATTGAGTAACTAGATGGCAATGTGAAATTCCTTTCAGTTGGGTCTTGTGTCCCAGCAATGAGAAAGTGACAGACACTCGATGTTTCCTACCCTTCCTCAAACACTGCCTTGCTGTCTAGCAGAGGAAGGATTAGTCTTTCTCCAAGGAACCCTGGTTTCCCTTGAATAAGAGTAGTATTCACTGCAAAGATCTGGATGGCAGCTGTGCTTGTTGCTGGGGGGTGTGACCCACGGGTGCTCTTAGAATATACATGTATATGTACATACATACACATAAAGTATACAAAGATCAAAATTATATATTTACGTACACACATATACATTGAACATTTGCATTATTCTCTCTTTTTTTTTTTTTTTGAGACAGGGTCTTGCTATGTAGTTCAGGCTGGCCTTGAACTCACTACTGGTATGTAGCCCAGGCTGGCTTAGAATTTGTGGCAATTCTCCTTCCTCAGCCTCGAGTGCTGGAATTCCAGGCATGTACCACAACACTCAGCTTAACATTTGCATTTTTCAAAGTTATATTTCTATTTTCATTTCCTTATATTTCTTTATATTTTTTAGATATTGAAGCCCATGAATTTATACCAATACTTCCAATGCCAGTCGCACTACAGGGCTCATTCTGGTTTTTCCCCTCCTTCCATATTGTAGCCCTTTTCTTTCTTTCTTTTTTTTTGGTACCAGGGATTGAACTCAGGACCTGAGACTTTCAAGGCAGGTGCGGTGCCACTGAGCTAAATCCCCGGCCCTTGTAGCCCCTTTCTTTGACAGGATATATCCTTTTCTTGACTTACCTGCATGTTTAGTCATTCTTTCTGCATGTAACTGTCCCTCATCTCAGCCACTACTCTGTCCCTGTACCCACACCTGCTTCCCCTGCCTGGTCTCCAGCGCCTCATTCCCAGCCATGTCCTTTTCATCCATGCAGGCTCTGCCGCCCACACAAACTGCCCTTCCACCCTGAAAGCTCTCCTGCTGGGCTTAGGGTCTGACATCCCTGCAGTCAGCACCAGGGTCCACACTGCCCCTGCCTGCTGGAAGCATCCATGAAGCCTGAGATTTAAGGACCGTGGGTCCTGAGGAGGACAAATGAAAGGTCTGTACCTGATACACTCCAGTGGAACCACAGAGCCCCAACAGCCAAACTTCCAAAGGGAAAGAGGATTACGTACAAGGGAAGAACGGGTGGATCCATGGGAGGTGAGTTTACAGAGGCTGGAGGCAAAGGAATGGCCTCAAAGTTCTAAGGGAAAATGTCAAGCAACTTGCCAGTCTCTATCCAAATAAACTAGTAATTTCAAAAACAAAGATTGGGAGGCTAAAGAATTCTTGCTGAAGCTCTTCCAAGGAAGAATGAAATTGACACACCAGAAAAGAAGATGGCAGAAAAACGGAGAACAAAAAGTTAGAAAACTTGCAGAAGAATCTAAGAAACAATCTCTATATAAAATAATAATCATGATTACAATTTGGTAGTTCTAAAAAAATGATGGGAACAGAAACAAAAATTAAAGAATTACAGAAGAAATGTAGAAATAATTCCTTCTTAATTGTGATTGATGCATTCTAAGATCCTTATTACTGTTCAGCAACAGAGTAGAGAAGCCAACTTTATACTCCAAGCCAAGTAAGAATGTCTCAGGATGTCAAAAGCAAGCATAAAATGGTGGAGAAAATATGTATACCTCCAAATTGACAGAGATAAAGGTGCTATGACAATTACGGTGGATAGCCAACCTGATCAGTTTAAGAGCCACCTAGAGGATGAGCACAGCACACTTCTGGGTGTATCTGTGGGGTTGTGGAGGCATGACCTTGGGTCTAAACTTGGTCTCTGGGCCCTTTCCTCACTGCCACTGTTTCTCTTCTCTGCTTCCTGGCCACCACGGACTGAGCAGCTTTGCTCCACCAGCCCCTTCCACCATGAGGTTCCTGCCTTGGAGCCAGTGGACTGGACTGAATCCCCTGAAACCATAAGCCAAATAAACCTCTCACTTTTTAAGTTGTGGGTGTTAGATATTTTGTCCCAGCAACAAGAAAGCTGACTAATATGGAGATTTTTTTTAAACTAGTCAAAATTATAGAAAACAAAGGAGAAATAAAAGCAAAGAAAAATTAGGATAAATAGAAAGCATAAAATAAGATGGCAGATAACCAAATATATCTGAAATCACAGTAAATGTAAACAGATTAAACTCACTCAACAGTTAAAAGGAAGGAATGGTTGAAAGTATACAACATAGACTGAAGGTTTGCTACCTATAGGGTCTCGCTGAAGGCACTACTCAAAGGCATGGTGAGCAAAATCCAACCCAGAAGCAAGGAAAAAGAATACAGAAGAAATGCTGAACAAAGATCTTGGTAAATATATACACAAAAATAATTATGAACTCTGTGACTTAAAACCCTGTTGTTCATGCACATCCTGTGACTTACTTTTGTAGAACATGAGAACCAAGCAACACTGTGCTGCTAGGGTGTCTGCTTCGTAGGCTCCTTAGTACATAAATGTTTGGCTTTGAAGCCTGTCCTCAGGTTCATTAGTTTTCTACCCTGTGGTGCATCATGATTGTTTTGTAAAACTTCACATTGAGCTCCAAGCTTTCATGATTTTTTTTTTTTTTTTTTTGCTTCACTGTATATAAAAGAGAAAGAAGCCACATTGCTTTATGGTAGCTCGCTTTTGATAAACTGTTCTTATAGCCTTCTAGATGTGCATTTTAAATCTACCTGAAAGGTGCATTTTGTAGCACACACTATGCAGTTATCTTAATGAATCTTCTAATGAATCATCATTGTTAAAATGAATTTTTCTTTGTGGTCTGGCAGTCCAAGAAGAGCAGCTAGTCCATGCCATAATTGGAACAGAGGTAATGCAGACAGCATCCGGCAGTAACCCACACTAACTTGCAGTGTCTCAGACAACTTCCTGCCCCACCAGTGAGCTGGAAGCACTTAATCAGCCACCCTTCCTCACCGACCTCAGTGGGCGGGACCCCTGAAACTGTTACTGTGTGAAGATCTCATCTTCCCTCCCCACTCCATTCCCCAGGGAAATGGTTTTGAACGCAAATAATGATCGCAGAGGGAAAATACTTTTCCCGTCCCACTGCATTCTGTCCGAATACATACTGAAACAGTAGAGCGTTTTGGCACAAAGGGCCTTATTGACAATTCATTGGTTCCCACATCATTCTGTCAGCGTGGTTCCTTACAATTTGTTTGTAACAGAAGTCTGTTTTTTTTCTCTGGGAGTCTCAGTAGCGTGGGAGCTGGTTTTCTATTTGTCTTCCCCGTAGCCTCCCTGCCTCTTCACCTGGACTCACTATAGAGTCCATGAAGCCCACAGGAGTGGCGCGGAGCACCTGGGCTGTGCAGCTCATCCCTGTCACCAGGGCGGCAGAACAGCGAAACCTTTAAATGGATGAGCGGCCTGTGGTCACTCAGGAACCATATGGCTTCAGATTACCTCATCTCCCTGTGCTCTGGTACTCCAGCCACCTAGATGCAGGAAGTAAGCTGCACATAGATGTATGTAACTTTGCGGGCAGTGGAATATTGTCCAGCAGGCAAAAGAAATGAGCTGGCAACCCTGAAAGACATGGAGGAACATCAGGTGTGTGTGTCCAAGTGCAAGAAGGCCATCTAAGATTACAGCTACAGGGCCTTCTGGAAAAGGCGAAAGCATGGCGGCAGTAAGAGATCTCTGTTCTCCAGGGTTATGGGAGAGCCAGGGATGAATAGCAGGACCTGGGATTTGAGGGCCATGGAACTGTTCTGCACAAAACTGTACTAATGGATTCATGGCGTTGGGTTTTGTCCAAACCTATACACTGCACAGCACCAAGAGAGAATCTGATGTAACTATGGACTCAGAGCCAGTGGTGACCAAGGCAGGTACATTGGTCGTCATGAATACACCTCTCCGCTGCAGGGTGTGGATTGTGCTGAGGCCAGGGTGGCGTGGGTGGAGGATGTGTGGGAAATCTTTGTGCTTTCTGCTCAGTTTTGCTGTGAACTGAAAACTGCTCTGAAAAATAACATATTAAACAGACGAGGAATGGGCGCTGGACTGGTCCCTCAGGCTGTCATTAACCAGGTCCTACTCTCTAGTTACTTCCTATTATATCAATGCTGAGTTATTTTTTAAAAGAAACTAAATGATATAGAACTAGATTCAAATGCCCAGGATTTAGCTCAGTGGTGCCACCACCTGCCTTGAAAGCACAAAGTCCCGAGTTTGATCCCCTGTACCAAAAAAAAAAAGAAAAGAAAAAGAAAAAAGAAAAGAAAAAAGGAATAGATTCAAATGAAAAAGTATGGGAAATAACAGAGCCCACTTCATACGGCTGCTGTGAAGATTAAGCAAGATGCAGCACCTTGAGCTCTCAGGCATACAGAGAGGAGAAGAATGTTCTAGGCAGAGGTGGCATGGCTGTGTCCCACGAGTCTGGGAAAGCTGTTGTTCTGTGCACCGAGGGAAGCCTGTAGGACCAGGGAATGGTGAGCAGGGAGGACAAGGAAATAAGATGCGACTGGTGCATGTAGCAGGGTCTGTGTCGAGTGGCCCCCACGACTGCTGTGTTGATCCGTTTTCTGTTCTCGTTACAACACGTGCTTGGGCAGCTTTACAGAAGGAGGTTCACTCTGGCTCTGGAGGCCCAGGATCAAGGGGCTGCACCTGGTGATGGTTTTCTGGCTGGCAGGGTCCCAAGGTGGAGCAGGGCACCACGTGACAAGAGAGAGCATACACGTGTGTATGCATGTCTCTCTGCTGCTCTCTTACTGTTTACCTATTTTGGCAGTACTGGGTTTTGAACCCAGTGCCTTCACACTGAGCTACATCTATTTGTCTGTCTGTTTTGAGACAGAGTCTTGCTCAATTACCCAGGCTGGGCTGGAACGTGTGATCCTCCAGCCTCAGCCTTCCAGAGTGCTAAGATTACAGGTGTGCACCACCATGCCTAGCTTCTCCCTCTTAGGAAGCCACCAGGATTCAATCACGGACCCTCCATCCTACTGACTTTGTCAAACCCCAGTCTCGTCCAAGAATCCCACAGTCCGAATTTTTACATTCTTAATGCCCCACAGTGGGGATTAAACTGCAGTGTGATTTTCAGAGGTGCAAACCACCACAGCCAATATGGGGTTTTACTTTGGTGAAGTGTAACGGGCTCCACTGAAGTGTTGTCGGCTGAAGAACGGGGTCGACTCTATTCCCACTCTAAGAGATGACTTCTGCTTTTCCAAGGATGGAGCAAGGTGGAATTGAGTGGACTCACTTGGAAGCTGGATGACAGATGACAGTGGCCTGGACAGTGGTGCTGACAACAGACGATGGGGAGAGGCGGTGGGGTGCACAGTGCGCTGGGAAGGAGGGCCGAGGATAGCTCCGCTCCGGGTTTGGTGCAGCAGCTGCGGAGAGGCTGGGCCAGAGGAAGAGGTTGGGAGATGTCAGTGAGGATGCGGGTGCCTGGGAAGAGGTCTGGGCCGGAGGGCAGAGGCTGGGTGGCCATATGTGGGGCACAGACAGGAAGTGGGGCTGAGAAGCCCCTGTGAAAAGTGTGGCCAAGGAGAGCTCCTCTTGGAGGCTGCCAGGATAATGGAGGGTTTGGAACTTTTAAGACATGCGATGTTAGCGCATATTAGCATGCTGCTGCCTGCAGCTTGCATATAGTGTGAGAGTGACAGTAAAGGAATGCAGTTTGAGGAAGCCTGAAGGGCACTGAGTGGGGAGCATGAGGAGGAAGGACTGCATTACAGTAGGGTGGAGGGAGGTGGAGGTGCAGGAGGAGCTCTGCAGGGAAGGAGCAGGTAAGTTGAGGGGTGGCCCCGTGAGGAAGGCCCCAGGCAGACTGTGAGTGTGGGGGGTACAGATGCAGGAAGCACACGCAGTGCACCGAGTTCAAGAACCTGCAGGGCTCAGCCTGGCTGAAATAGAGGACTGCTAGGGAGGAAGGGGGAGAAGGGGGAGAGGAGGAAAGGGAGGGAGGAGGGCAGGAGGGAGGAGGGACAGAAACGCCAGCCCTTCAGAGTGATGAGTACTTAGTGGTTAGGAGTTAATGAACTCGGCATCCAGGAACCTGACTCCAGACCAGAAACTTGTGTACGGTAAGTACACAAAATCCCCTCAATGTGGTGATTTTACCCTCAGGAGAGAAAAATTTAAAAGGGGGTAAGGGAAAATAGAGAAGTGGAAGAAGAGAAAGGGATCAGAAGCAAAGTTGTAGGACAAAGGAAGATTATGCAGGCTTTGGGAACCGGTGAAGCAAACAGGAGGGAAAGAAAGGAAAAAACAGAAGAACAGAACAAAACAAAACTAGAAACAATGTTCTCATAGAAAAACAAGAACAATCAAGAAAATAGATAAAATATTTTTAAAAATTTAAAACTATAAAAAAGAGAAAAGAAGAAAACCAGAAAAAAATGTCCACTTCAGGGCATGTCTCTGCTGTCACTGGTTGGGAGAAGAGGGTCTGTGCTGATCGATCCCAGCAAGCCAGCAGTAGAATTATGGGAGTGGTGGATAATCCCAGCAAACCTGGGCTTTTACTTCCACTGAAGTTCAGGCTGCTTCTGGTTTCTGGCTGTGAGTTCTTCAGCCCACATCACTCTGAGGGGCTCCTGCCAGTTTGAACTCAGTTGTGCCTCACCCTGACACTTGGAGCCACTAGATGGAGCCAACCCGCAGCTGCTCTGAGTTCTGAGCTCAATTGGTCTCTCTCCAAAATGGCTACCAGTCAATTGCCTTCTCCTGGGGGGCATCTGAACCCGAATAACTCAGCAGCCTCTACAGTACAAAGCATCTACTGCTCCGTTCCACTAGTGGATTTTTCTATGGAGGCTCTGGGGTCCCCAGTAGTCACTGTGTCTCTGCAGGTTCGAGCCGCCCTTCCCACATCACAAGCTGGGGCTCAGGGAGAAAGTGCTGCTGGCTACCTCCCTCTTCTGCATTGTGATCCCTCTCTTTACTCTCCCTGTGGCCTCTAATTTTTGCTTCAGATCCTTGCTGGGTCCTGGGGACCCACTTCCCTCCTCCTTCTCTTCCTTACACGGCTATATTCCAGTGTCTGGATTCAAAAGTTTTAAATTTAAACATTCACTGTCTGTTTTTTGATCACTCATTGATCAAATGTTACGGAATTTCTGTGAAATAAAAACATGATGGTGTGTCTGTATCTGCCTTATTTACTAGATTTGGCACCGCGTGACTTCTGACTCTTCCTCAAAGTCAAAATGACCAGGAAAGGGAAATGTTTTGATCGATTCAAGACATCAAGGCAGCTACAACAGCACAACTAAAGACCCTCAGGAAAGAGGGCTTCAGAGCTGCTTCAAAAAGTGGCAAGAAGGATAGGATAAATGTGTTCAGAGCAAGGGGAGAGGGGTGTTTTGAGGGAGATTCGTGGCAATGTGTCCTTTAATAATTCTTTTTAAAAAGTTTACTCTTGATCATACTGCACATGTGGGAAATTGAATTTTTATAATTTTTATTGTGCTTGTCATATAAGGTTAAAAAGGATCTTCTATATTACAGCTTTCTCACTCTTAAGTAAAAGAAATCACCTTTTTTTTTTTTTTTTTTTTTTACAGATTTTGCATGTGAAACTGTGTGGAAATCCAAAATACCCCCAGTCACACCTCTCCAGCGCTGTGGTGGCCCCTGATGGTAAGCTTTTCTGTCATGCCTGACTTACGCATGGTGCATTTCCGCCCTTCCCGATACCCTGAGAAGACCCTAGTGGATCATCATGGTTCGGTGTGGCACAGGCCGTGACAGAATGTTCCAAGAAGGCAGGGCCCACGTGACTGCAGCAGAATGCAGGCCCCTCGGGCAGCACAGCGCCCAGGCCTTCGGAGAGCTACAGACTCCACGTTAAGCATTCTCTTTAGAATTCTTAAAGTTGTTTTTTAAACTACTTCCATTCCTCTTTTTTGTTTTTCTTAACAGAAGTAACAGTGAATTATCGACATGGCCTTCCCTTGATAACACTCACTTTGCCATCCAGAAAAGAGCGCTGTCGATTCGTAGTCAAACCAATGTTGTCAACAGTTGGCTCCTTCCTTCAGGACCTCCACCACGAAGACAAAGGTGTCAGAGCCGCAGCCATCTTCACAGCAGGTGTGTGTGTGTGTGTGTGTGCGCGCACGCATGTGCTTTACAACTTTGTCCAGAGGCCACTGCTTCTGGACCTTCTGTTTTGATTCCTTTTTCTAAAAAGAATTGCATTCTGCAATTCATTACATAATACCTGGTTGTCCCCTCATGCTACATAACAGTATGATTATAAAATGGCAGCTCTGTTGAATGAAAAAATCAGTTGGATAAGTGGAATATAAGTTTCAGCTCCTTCATAAGCTTGGGAAAGGCATGGTGCTCACTCCTGGAAGGAGCTCAGATTCAGCTGATGGGGACTTGCTGCTGTAACAAGGGTCAGAGGAGAGGACGTCAGCCTGTGGCCACCACGGGCTCGGGCGCATACTTCACTCAGACGCTTGTCCCTCAGGAGAGGAGGCGCTGCTGGCCCCAGACCATCCCTGCGGGGACAGGGCCTGGCTTCCTGGCTCGGAGAGGACAGAGGCACACCCAGAACCCACATGGGCTTGAGATGAGCACTGCCTGCCCCGGGGGCCACTGCTCAGTGCTCACTGAATTAATGAAATGAGAGAGGTAAAAACAACGATTGATGTTGACCTTGCTTTTTTAAAAAACAAAGTAACTTTGAAAACAGAAAGCACAGCTAGGCGTGGCAGTGCACGCCTGTAATCCCAGCACTTGGGAGGCTGAAGCGGGAGGATTGCTCCAAGTTTGAGGCCAGCCTGGGCTACTAGTGAGACTTGTCCCAAAGGAAAACAAACAAGAAAGCACAAAGAAAGAAACTATAGAAAGTAATAGAGATATTTAGAGAAAAGTAGCTTTTTGGACTAGCTAAAAATGCTTTCTTGGCTTAAATGGATCCTTGCCAAAGAATGCATGAGAAATTCTATCATTAGCTCCTTAGAAGTGTGCATGTCAATTTCTGCTGTTCATACATTCATGTAAAGGGCAATGTAGTATCTCACCCAAGAAGCCATATTCAGCTGATTCGTTTTTATTGTAACCTTTGAAGAGGCCGATGTGAAGTCCCGTAAGTGAACCTTTGAGTGCCACTTGGAAATCAGAGACACCCATGGGTGGGTGGGTTGGTGATGTTTGTTAAAGCGACTCTGTGGGTGGAACTTGCCCGTGTGCATCTGGGCTTGAACAGAGTGCCCTGAACTTGTCCCAGTTTTGCTCATTGTGTGGGTTGAATTATTTGGCAGTTTTGGGGAAAATGATCTCACCCCAGCAGATGAACAGGAGCCCAAACAGCCAGACTTCGGGAAGAGACCAGGTGCAGGCTTGACTGGCTCCTCAGGGACAAAGGAAGCACAGAGCTAGACAAGCAGCAGGCGCCCGGCTTCCCCTGAGGCGCACAGCCCACTGTAGCCGACCAACGCCCTGGCCGGGAGAAGACAGACTGCCACGTGACCTCACATGACTTCAGATGGGCGGACTGAAGGAAGAGTGGAAGAGACACCCAGACCCTGCTTTCTGCTTATTGTTCAGTAGATTTGCTTTCTTATCACCAAATCACATTCAAGTTTCATTTAAAAAAAAACAAAAAATAACAAAACTAGGCTATATAAGAAGCTATGCAAAGCACACTGATGTTAAAAAAATTTTTTTGAAACATTCCTAGTGTTCAACCCAAACTCCAGAGACTGAGGGGGTCTCTGAAATAAAAGGATTTATGGAGCAGTTACAGATGCCAGTGAGAAAAAGGAACAGGTTGTGGGACAGGTTCCTACAACCACCAGCAGCAAGGCCATGTAGCAGTTGGAAAAACGTCTGCTGGGCCTGGAGCTGGGAGTATTCTTATATTGAAAATTTGGGCCACTGGGAAGGAAATTAGGAAAACCATCCACTCACACTAGCACTAAGTAAAATTAAACACTTAGGAATTAGCCCAAGGAAGTGAAGGCCTCTGCAATGAAAATTACAGTACACTGCAAAAGGAAACCAAAGAGGACATCAGAAAACAGAAAGATAACCCTCTTCTTGAATAGGCAGATCTAATACAGTCAGAATGGCCACACTTCCAAAATTGATATGCAGATTTAATACAATCCCAATTAAAATCCCAACCACATTCTTCATAGAACTGGAGAAAACAATCCTAAAATTCATATGGAGCCAGAAGAGACCAGAATAGCAAAAGCAATCCTGGGTAACAAGGGCAAAGCAGGAGCATCACTATCCCACACTTGAAGTTGTGTTACAAAGCTGCTGTGATTAAAACCAGCATGGTGTTGGCCCCAAAACAGGCGTGCAGATCAGTGGAACTGGATAGAGGAGGCAGAAACAACCCAAGCACATTCAGCTATCTGATCTTTGACAAAGGGGCCTAAAACATGCACTGGAGGAAAGACGCCCTCTTTAATAAATGGAGCTGAGAAAAGTGGCTCTCCACATGCAGGAGATGGAGTCCAGACCCATATCTCTCACCATGTACGAAACTAAAATAAAAAAGGATCAAAGAACTAATGTTAAAACAAAAACACCAGATCTGCTGGAAGATGAAATAGGTAAAACTCCTGAAGTCAGAGGTGCAGGCAAGGATTTTCTGAATAGAGCCCTGGTTGCACAGGAAATAGTTCTGAGAATCAACAAATGGGATCACAGTGAATTAAAAAGCTTCTGCACAGCAAAAGAAACAACCAGCCAAGTGAAAAAGAAAACCTACAGAATGGGGAAAAATTTTGCCAGCTATTCCTCAGATAAAGGACTCATATCTAGAACTCCAAAAAATTAGAGACCCTAAAATAAAAGACCCAATAAAAAATGGGCAAGTGAAATAAATAGACACGGTACAGAAGAAGTGCAAATGGCTGATAAATACGTGAAGAAATGCTCAACATCGCTGGCCATTAGAGAAACGCAAACTGAAACAACACTGAGATTCTGTCTCACCCCCAGCAGGAAAAGGAGCTCTCTGACATGTTTGCTGGGAATGTAGACTAGTACAACCACTATGGATATGAGTCTGTAGATTCCTCAAAAAACTAAAACTAGAAGTCCCACTTGAACCAGCTATTCCTTTTCTAGGCATCTTCCTGAAAGAGTTGAAGACATCGTGTTACCGGCACCCATGCACACCCACGTTTACAGCAGCATAGCTCATGATAGCACAATCTGGGAAGCACCCTGTATGTCCATCACCAGATGAATGGATTCAGAGAATGTGGTATTTATACATAATGGAGTACTCTTCTGCCATAAAGAAGGTTAAACTTGAGTCATTTGTAGGAAAATGGATACATACTAAGACCATAATGTTAAATGAAATAAATCAGACATGCGAGCTTAAGTATTGCATGGTTTCTCTTGTATGAGAAACCCAAATAATAAATAATGAGCAAAAAAAAAAGATGATAGGAAGTAGGAAGATAGATCTTTCTCAAATGGCAAGGGAATCAAGAGATGTTGACTTTAATGGTTAAAAAGAGAGAGCAGTGGAGGGAGAAGGTGAAAAACAAATTTAAGATGTGGACTCATACCAACTCCGCACAAGGAATGTAAACGTTATGTACTACAAATGTGTACTAATAAAAAATAAAATTTTAAAACATAGCGGAAGGAAAGAAGCATGTGCTGAGTAAACTATGTGGTGTTTAAATCTTTAGAAAACGTATTACGTTAGAAGACAGTGTTAGGACTCCCTTACTGAGCACAGTCCGCCCATCATTCTGGCCACTTTCTGGAGCAGCTCGGGAGCCCTCAGTATCAGCCTTACCAGGGGCCGGCCCGGGCAGCGTCTGCTCCGCGCGGGGAGACCGCTGGCCAGACCCTGAAGCTGAGCCAGGAGATGACGTCCAGGGTGAAGGTGAGGATTGAAGCTCCCCGGGGAGGATCGGCGGAAGTCCTCCCTCCCTTTTCCTCCATACCGACCTGACAAGGGCCTCCCGAAGCGGCCTCGGTGCCCAGAACCACCCACCTCGCCTCGGCTGGGCGCTCCCACTCACCCCCAATGAAGAGTCCGTCCCGCCACACGCTCTCTCCCGAGGGCCTTCACGGTGTGACCGCTGCTGCCCAGCGCCATCCAACCGAAAGGCAGCTCGTAAACACGAGGCTGTGTCCTCGTCCACCTACTTCACCGGACCGGGCACCATGCTGCTGCCAGCTCGTACCGAAGTCAAAATGACCGCGCAGGTCAGTGTTTTCAGTCCATTCGGGACACCTGAGGCGGCCAGGTCGGTGCAAGTACAGACGGCAGGAAAGCGGCCTCCAGAGCTGCGGCAGGAAGCGCGAGGGCCGTGGGACGCGTGTGCTCAGAGTGAGGGGAGGACTTGAAGGGGGTAAGCGGCAGCATGTCTTTTACTGTAACAAATTAAAAATGGAAACATTCACTGTATTTTAACTTGTTTACTGCGAGGCCATGGACAACAGGGCGGCGCCCCGCGGGTCAGCAGTAATGGAGACCCGGCCCAGCTTTCAGACACAGAGGGGTGCGAAACTCTTCTGCTGGTCTCACCTGTAGCTGTTACCTGATTAACTTTGCCTCTCACATCATCCACCCTCTGGCCTTGGTGTGGAACTTAGGAATCTCAGAATTTTTCTTTTATCCTAGGATACTATTACTTTTTCTTTTTAGCAGTCCTGGGGATGAAGCCCAGGGCCTTCACACGGAGCTACATCCCCAGCCCCCACAGCAGCCCCTTAAAATTCTTTTTTGAGACAGAATCTTCCCAAGTTACCCAGGTTGAGCTCAAACTTGGCAATCTTCCCGCCTCAGCCTTCACTAGGATATCTTAAATCGCTGATAGACACTGAAGGGCAAATCTGTTTCCTTGGCCTTACTTGTGTTCATTACCATCCTAGCCACCTTGTCTGCTGGAGGTTTTGCCTCTTTTCACTTTTCTCAAGCC
Organism: Heterocephalus glaber; assembly: GCF_000247695.1. The sequence goes on along the minus strand of NW_004624830.1, from coordinate 200,046 downwards.
AGGAAGTGAAGGCAGCCAGGGTGGCGGTGGTGATTTTAGCTGACAGAGTCCGTCACCTCTAGTGATTAAAGATAAGAGAAAGACAAGGTTTTAAAAATGTCCTCACTGTGCCTTCAAGGACCAGTCAGGGGCTCGGTTGCAAGCAGAAGAGTCACCAGCAGGCTCTTGGGTTGGAAGTGCCAGGAAGCCAAGCTCACAGACGGAAGGAAGGGAAAGGACTGGCGTGGAGCCCTGGCCAGCCCAGGGCTGCCTGACGGCCCGGGCTGTGAAGATCCTGTCCCGGAAAAGCCCGGTCCCAGTGGACAAGAACTTGGGGAGCAAAGCACCAGTCAGATCTAAGGTGGCAGCGAGCAGTTACCGGGGACGTCCTTAGCTCTGTGTCTTGGGTGGCAGCAAATCATGGACCCTGCAGTTTAGGTCCGGAAGAGGAGGCTTTATACCGAGCAGGACACAAGTGGCCTTCTGCAGGCCAGGCTGAGCATCTCAACCTAATACCAAGGGGCCCGGCACGTTCTTGGCACCGATCACTGCAGGACCCAGGACGTGAGGCTCCATCCACCACTGTGTTCCGCCCGGGTACAGGGTGCGGGAGGCTGTGTGGGACCCCGGGGCAGCCACGGTGGGCACATCCAAGATGGGTGCGGTGCCGTCAAGCTGGGCGCCCCACAGACTCCTGGTGCCCTGGCCTCACTGCGAGGAGCTCCCATCTCCCCGAGTCTCTGTGACCTCGGCACACACAGTGGCACCAGGCGCCCTGACCCGGCTTCCAGTCCAGCCGAGGGAGGCTTCTGCCCCGCTGGTCTGGCGGGGTGGCAAACAGAGCGAGCAGGGGCTGCTCTCAGGACGAGGCTGAGCTGGAGGAGCTGCCCCCGAAGCGAAGCCCACACGTACTGTCCACACCGAGGGGTGACTTCCTGTGTGCAGAGAAACGCGTCTTACTACCGTACAGCACACACTTGGCAGCATGCTTTGTCTTCCAGACGGCAGTGAGATTCCAGCTTCGACCTTGATGGATGTTTTGCTGATGAAAAACTTTAAACTTGTCGTTAATGAAAGAGCCTATGTCGTACAGAGTCCCGAGGGAGGTAAGAAACGCGCTGTCACCGCCATCCGCCTGCGTGAGCAGGCGTCTCTCTGAGGGGCTTTTCGGGGAGCAAGCAGGCCTGTTTGGGCAACGAGTTCCCAAGGGCATCGCCCTCCTCTCCTCCTTCTTCCTCCTGCTCCTTCTCCTGCCCCTTCCTCCTCTCCTCTTCCTCTCCTTGTTTTTGAGCACATGTCTGTGGAACATCAATACATCCATCATGGGGAGTTGGTCCATGCACACAGCACATCTTCATTCTTTCTCCATCCCCTTCCCTCCCTTCCCTCCATCTCAGTCTCCTTCCCATTTGCCAAAGATCCGCCTCCCTATTTCCTGTTGTCTATGTTGTGTTTTGCACTTTGATTTATTTCTACTTGGAGTCTTCTGAAACAGCAGCTTTTCCCCTATGGGAAGCAGGATGCAGTTTTCCTCTGATTTTCGCTCTCCAGCTGGTGGAGTTTCCACAGGGAAAACTCACAAAAGTGTGGGCCTGGCCCCCAGCCTGGGGCTGGGGTTTTAAGTCTGTAGGAATCTCAGTTCTAGTCCAGTGCTCAAGCTGGGTACCTGGTCCTCACAGCTTTCCTGTAAATCCTCACTCTCCCTGTCCTTCTCTCCAGTTTTGGGGACTGTGGTTTTCCCTGTGACCACAGTTCTCTTGCAGATGTAAACTGTTGGCTTTTTAGTTTATTCATTTATTTATTCACTGCTTGACGGGACCCGCCATCACTAGTCGAACAGTACCTGAGAGGAGGGGTGAGGATGAAAGAAAAAACACACTTCAAAAGAAAAAAGACAGAGTCGTCCGAGCTCCTAAAACCAAACAACCAAGTTTATTCTCACCTCCCTTTTATACACTAAGTGAGTTAGGTCATTAACCATGACCTTTATCCAAAACACCTGCTTCGTTGTTTACCAGTTCTTTGGGAATTCCCCACCCTCATGGGCTTCCTTGTTTCTCGGGCTTACAGAACGTTTATCACGTTCCAGGGCAATCTAATTCGGCAAGTACGTGGTTCCTCATAACATAGTCTCCTTGCTCTATATTATGGAGGGTAAGATTAAACATGGATCCTCTATGGCTAACACCGCTCTCCACAACTGCTAGGATAGAGTGAGGGCTTTCAAGGTCCTTACATGCCAGATTGGAAACTTCTTAAAGACAGATTTCCTTTTGATTTCAAACTCTAGTTTGAGCATTGCTAGTACAGAAATAAACTCCAGCATGTTCCAAAATCCAACTTTTTGGGTGCTGATACGACCCAGTGGAAATTCCACACCAGGCCTCCCATGAAGGGTTGCAGTTGAAATGCAAGTGGACAAAAATACAGTACAGGAGCTGGGGCTCAACTCAGTGTTGGAGCACTTTCCTGGCACAAGGCCCCGGGTCTGATATCTCATTATGTTTGTGCAAATATTCCAAAACCCAAAAAGGAATCCTAAAATTGAAATACTCCTATTCCCAACCATTCTGGGTTTTTGCTTGTTTTGTTTTTTGGAGATTTGTTTGATTGTTGAGACAGGGTCTCATCATATAGTCCAGGCTGGCCTTGAACTTACTATGTAGCCCAAGTTGGCTCAAATCACAGTGGTCCTCCCGCCTCAGCTCCCAGGGGCTGGCATCACAGGTGTGCACCACCACACCTGGCTTGCTCCCAAGCATTTTGGATAAGGGATACTCAAGTTGAATCAGTTTAATGATTACCAATATGCTTTTGGAAACTTCTCAGTTGTCATTACTTCAAGTCTCCTCTCATCCCCATGTAGTCTTCCCATTTTGCATTTATGTTACATCTTCCTAATTATTCTCTTAGTGTTCTCCATTCCTTTTCCTCTCTCTAATTTTCAGTTTGGGAAGATTTTGCTGATATAACCTCAAGTTCACTGACCCTTCCTTCCCAGTTTCTAGTCCACTGTTGAGCCTGTCAGAGACATTTTTCAAGCTGGGCGTGGTGGTGCACACCTGTGATTCCAACTACTTGAGAGGCTGAGGCAGGAAGATCACAAGTTCTAAGTCAGCCAGGTCAACGTATGAAATGAAAAGGGCTGGCCTGCAGCTTAGTGCTCCCGGGGTTCAATCCATAGTCCCACACTCAGAAAAAAGACATTTTCACTTCTGTGACAGTGGTTTTATCTTAGCAACCCCTTCTAGTTCTTTCTTAGCTCCCATCTCTCTGTCTACATTGCGTGTGCGCCTTGAGAAACTGTACTCTTTCAGCCGTGATTACTTGAATGTCCCAGTCTGATCATTCCAAGATCTGTGCTCAGAGCTTCCTCTTCCCTACCCCCCAAGCAGGGGCAGAAGCCACAGGTCCAAGAGGCCAGAGCACATCCTTCACAGCTCACCCTGATTCCCCTGCCTGGAGGGCTGCAGGTGGGAACTGATCCCCAGGGCTGGTGGCTGAGGTTCCCAGAGATTCGGTCACCTGCAGACTGCTGACAGGGACCTGTCAAGACTCACAGTGTGAATGAACCACAGCATGCGGGTATGATTGGCAGAGGACACATACTAGACAAATTGAAAATGAAACTTAGAAAGTTGTAAATTTGGCCAGGCATCCTGACACACCCCTGTAACTCCAGAACTGGGGAGGCTGAGGCAGGAGGATCTCTGGGAGTTCATGGTCAGCCTCACCTGCATAGTGACTTCAAGCCCAGCCTGAACTATGTAGGAGACCCTGTCTCAAAAAAACAAATTGTACATTTGTAGTTTAAAAACTTATTTGAAGTATTTCCTAAAACATTACAAATTTGGATTTGCAAATTGAGGGCATGAAAATAAAATCCATGTGGAAGACACAAAAAGGGAATAAGCAGCTATGGTATTAGCATATTTTCCTCATAGGTGGGGTTACTAGGCGATGCCACACGCGTCGTATCAGTTAAGTTGCTTATGTAGCTAGGGATTCTATGGCACCCCCACTCTTCTTTCTCCGATAATGAGGTTTCACATTTATTAAAGGTCAGACAAGAAAGATGCACTGCAGGGTGACAGCAGGCCACAGAGAGCCAGCACTGGCAGAGAGGTTAGCAGCAGCCGCCCTTGGTGACTCCCATGCTGACATCAGATCTAGGCCATCCCATCCCAAAGGAACTGAAGACAGCGCTTCCTCAGTGGTCCCAGGTGCAGGCTTGGAAGAGTTTTCCAGGCAGCTGCTCCTGGATTTCTGTCACCGACAGGTCAAGTGTGGCACCCATACTTCTGCAGAGCATAGCAAGGGTCTTGTCATGGAGCTCAGGCAGAGACTGAGCAACTCCGTCCTGGCGCAGACTCTAGCAGACCCTGCTGAGCTTCTCCTTCACCAGGCCTGCACCTCAGCCTGGAGAAACTGCAGGCTCAGCCCAGGGACTTCAGGCACACACACACGCACACACACACACACCCCTCCCCTCCAGGATACTGGAACTTGTGTGCTTGGTTGCAGCGCCAGGCCCCTAAGATGCCTGCCTGAAAGAGCCCCACGCCCCCTGAGTTGCTTGTGTGACCCCAAGGCTGGCAGTTAGTGGCCCGGGCCCTGAGCCCAGCCTGGCACAGTTGCTGAGGGGACCTGCAGCTCTGAGCTCGCTCAGACCTTGGCCTTGGGGCTCCCTCCAGGAGCCCTCTGGGGTGCAGAGTCCAGGCTGCCCCAGGCGGTGGGCCTGCACTGACCCGCACCCTCGGCTCCTCACAGTGAAGACGGAGCCTTTGGGTCTGAATCTGCAGGGAACCAGCACGAGGGCTCCTCACACCCACTTCCCTTCCGGCTTTCCTGACTCTGGGGCCTACGCTGTCCTCCCTCCTGACTCCGCTTTCTCCCTTTCAAACATCCACGAACCTCCCCCAAGTCAAAGCTGAGTTTGGTTCCTTTCACGCCAGAATTCTTCTCCATGGAAAGTTGTTAATGAAACCCGTCCCGGGCCGGCACGCAGCTCAGTGGTAGAGCATTTTCCTGACATGCAGGAGAGCTTGGTCTCCGTGCCCAGCAACTCGAAAAAGGAAGGAAAGAAGGAAAGAAAATTTCCCTACCACTTTGGTGTCCGCTGTTTCTCTTTGTTATTCTCTGCGGCTTTGGACTAGATCCCGCCTGTGGACAGCAACTGTGCATAGGTAGACACACGCCTTTTAGCTGTCCTTACCTTTCCCTGCCTTGTGGTTCTGGGGGACAAACCCTCATTTTTCCAGGTAACAAAGGATTCTGGCTCAGGGACGGCAGCGGCCTGCAGCAGAGCCACTGCTCCTGCCCCTCTGCGGAGCTCTGGTGCCTGTGTGGCCAGAGCTGCAGACCGCAGCAGAGTCTTGAAGAACTGAGCGCCTGGGCCCAGGTGGGGGCCGGGGCTGATGCCACGTCAGGGTGCTGCCTCCTACTTGGTTTCCTTGGGTTCTCCCGGCAGAGCCAGTGAACCGGCGGTGTCCTCGGGCAAGCGTCATTATAGCCCCAGTGTGTGAGTCCAGCCAGCCCACAAAGGAGGAAAGGAGAGAGATCTTGCCTCTCCTCCGCACCCCTTGCCCAGCTCTGGTGGCGAGTGATCCAGTGGCAGAAGCAAAGGGTAGTTCATCATGGGGACACTGCATGCTAAGGACCAGGGTGTGAGTGATTCTCAAGGAGGCTGTGAGAACTGCAGTCTATGCGTCATCTTCACCAAGAACACACGTTTTCAGAGAAGCCAGAGGACAGACAAAAGGAGTCGCTAGGAGCAGCAAACTGGGAAGGCAGATTATGAAAGGCAGATGGGGGCTGGGGGAAGGTTGGCGTGGATTGCTTTGGGGACAGCTCTAGGCCGTGAAGCGGTGGGACTCAGTCCAGTATAACGCAGTGCTGCGGTTGGAGTGACACCCACCCACATTCCATTCCCTTGCTGAAAACCTTCTTAGCTAGGAGAAGAAGGTTCTAATGACAGCCCTATATTTTGTCTGTTCTGTTCCTAACTCGAGAATTCTTTGTCTTTTCCTCTAGGAGTCTTGCCCACATCAGTATCCATAGCACCTGCACAACTGCATTTAGTTCCCCTTTACCCCATTCTGCTTACAATAAAAATCAGGAGCTTGGACTTTTCTGATTGCTCATCACTGGCTGTCCTGGCTCCCCACTTTTTTCTTTAATTCTGTCTCTGAGTCTTCAACCCTGTGTCCTTCACTGGGCAAGAGACTGGTCCCTTCTGCAGGGGTCTCCAGGGCACACCCGCTTCCCCAGTGTGTGTATGCATTGCCTTGTGCCTTGTGCTTTATTTACTGCGACTTTCTTCTTGAAAGCAGCTTACACTTGAGCAGCTTTTCCGACATGTTTGCCTGTGTTTACCTGACTGGACACGAGCTTCCCTCCCTGTGCATCCTGGAGTAGCTGTCGGGGAGAGGGCCAGGGCAGGGAGTTCACTCTGAGGTGAAGTCAGGCCTAAGAGTGGCCGGTAGACTCATGTGTCACAAGGTCAGCCGAGGTGGTCACATGAATTTGGTTACATGGAGGTTTCCCTGACTCTTCCTATAAATCTTGTTGTTTTGGGGTTTTTGGAGACAGGGTCTCAATTTGTAGCCCCGGCTGGCCTGGAACTCACAGCGATCCACCTGGCTCTGCCTCCTGAGTGCTGCCATTGCAGGTGTGCAGCACCACCGGATGGAGGAATGAGTGCGACTGCCTTATATTCCCTTGTCTTTTCTCAGAGAAACCAAGTAGGGAGCCCTTGAGGGAGATGGAAAACGCGTACTCCTTGGTGCACAGGCTGTTTTCGGTCCTGCACCCAGAGGAGTCCCAGAAGGAGACGGAGCACCGCTTGCTGGTGAGGATTGACCACCTGCAGGCACAGCTGCAGCCACTGGAGCAGGTGAGGCCCTCTCCTTAGTCACTATCGGCCACACCCAGGTGTGTCCCCGGTTCCCAGGCATCCTGCTGAGCGCCTGTCCTGGCTCATTCTCTCCTGAATCGTCCTCTTCAGAAGAGGCCACAGGGGGAGAGCCCTTGTGCTGGATCTGAGCCGGATCTCTGTAGCCAGGCCCTGAGCACTGCTCCACCTGGTGCTGCAAGCAGAAATCTGAGTTCCTCAGCCCTGGAGACAAAATAGCTGACATTTTAGGACATGAGGGACAGAGTCTGTTTAAGGAAAAAACTATTCTTCAAGCCTGTAATCAGATTTGTGTTTATGTAGGAAAAATTGGCGAGTACATGTATATCTCTGTACATGAATTGAAAGTTTTTGAAGATACTGTGGGGGTGCTTTTTGAGGCAGGGTTTTACTGTCTGTTCCTCCTGCCTCAGCCTCCCCAGGGCTGGGATTACAGGTGTGCCACCATGCCTGACTGAAGATGTAACTTCTAATGGTGATCCCCTCCTAAGCGAATTTAGGGAATGGTAGAGAGAAGAACTTTGTTTGATTTTTCTGGGTTGAATACCCTATTTTAATTGTTTTGCTTTTTAACAAATTGATATACACTTTGGTTAAAATTTCTGAAATCTTTCAGATTCAGGGACCTAATAGACGGCTCGTGTCCTCCTGCCCTCCACTCCCATCACAATGTGCCTCATGGCTCTGAAGCACGGTCAATTTTCTCTCTGTACACATCTCACTGCTTTTCACTGGAGGTCTCTCCTAGGGGATTCACAGCACCTGTGCTCTGTAGCTGCAGTGAGGACTCTCTCCTCTGCTGTTGAGAGGGATTCTGTAGTGAGACTGCTCCCAGTTGTGTGTAGGAGAAATTCCCCTGGAGTGTTAGCTTCAGAGGGTGACCTCTTTCTGTACACCCTTTATATTAGGTTGTTTTTGTTTTTTGAACAGGTAAAACCTTTTTAATTTAAAAAAGATTTATTGCAACCTGATTTGGAAATGAGTCTAATGTATGTTCCATAATTGCTTCTCCATACACCTGACCTCTTAAATGCAGATGTGCACTGCTTCCAAGGCAAATTTTCGTCTTGCTTTTTGTTTTCTCTTAAGTTGGTGCACTTGTAAACTGACTTGTTTTGAATTTGTTCTGATGCATGGTGAAGCCCAGGCTGGCCTTGAACTTGCAGCGAGGAACCCTCCTGCCTCAGCCTCCCAAGGGCTGGGATTGCAGGTGTGAGCTGACTCAGAAGTTCTCCCTCCTCTAGGTGAAGGCTAGAATTGAGGCTCGAGCGGAAGCCAACACCAGCAGGCTGCTGTGGGCCGGCCTGGCACTGCTGTCTGCCCAGGGGGGCGCACTGGCCTGGCTCACCTGGTGGGTGTACTCCTGGGACCTCATGGAGCCTGTCACCTGCTTCCTCACCTTCGCAAACTCCATGGCCTTCTTTGCCTACTTCATAGTCACGCGGCAGGTGAGTAATTGCCCGGGACAAAGCTCTCTGCTGGGAATTCCTTGTCCAGGTCGAGCAGCGAGACCTTTGCCGCTCTTGTTCGGGTTTCCGTAAACTTGTGATTTATATGTTGTTTTTCCCAAGGCTGGAGAGGGGCAACTCAGGGAAACTGCATCCAACCTTTGCAGAGGAATAATTAGGACAATGCACACATTCTCCCTCCGGGATTAACTTGTGGAGGTGACGTCCTCCGAGCCGCCACTTATGAATACAGTTGAATTCGGACTGCAAGACCCCAGCACCTTACTGCCTCGGCTGCAGTCACTGACCCAAATCTCCCTTCCTCTTTCTCTCCTCTTCCCCCATGTGTCATTTCTTTGCATGTCAGCTCCAGTTTGCCTGCATGGCTGCCGCAAATACTCAACCCACTCATCGCCTGCCCTGTGTGGCTGCCAAGCAGCTTTCCTGCAAGGGCGGTTGTTCCCCTAAACATTCGATTTCTTCTCTTTCTGTAGAACTGTACTTATCCCACCGCTAGGAGGAGGCAGCTTCTTCACATCTTCCACAAGTGGTCAAGGCACCAGCGCTTCGATGTGCAGCAGTACAGCGAGTTGAAGGACGAGCTGGCCAAGGTGCCCAGGGTTCCTGCTGCAGCCGCTTCGCTGGGGGAGAGAAGCCAGTCAGGGAGAAGGAATGGGAGGGTCACCATGACCGCATCTGGCGGTGCAGAGTTCTGTGCATTGTCAGATTGTTCAGCAGAGTGCTCACATTTCTGACGCTACTTCCATACCCTAGTTCTATGCTTGTTTTTGGTTCTCTGTAAAGGGATATTTGGTGGGGCGAGGCGGGGGGGAGGTCTGGAGATTGAACCCAGGGCCTTCACACTGAGCTGTATGCACAGCCCTTTTAAATTTTTATTTAAATACAGAGTCCCACTAAGTTGCCCAGATTGGGTGCTAACTGGTGATTCCCTGCCTCAGCCTCCCTGAGGGCTGGGATTACAGGTGTTCATCACCACACAAAGCCAAGGATGTCTTTCTTAAATGAGTTTCAGGGAGAAATAAAGGCTTTCAGCAGGAATGTGAGCAAGTGAGGCCAGCCCCAGGTTTGGGAGTTTTAAACTCCATGGCGTTTCCTGGCCTTGAAGGTGGAGGATCCACGATGGTGTCCTCCTCCCATCCTCCGGGTGAAGGGAATCGGCCTCTCAGAGGCTAAAAGCCAAATGCCCAGGAAGGGAGGGAGCCAGGGTCTGAAGCAGCTGCTGCCTGCAGCCTTCACCCGGCTGGGCTTTGTCACAGTGGGCTTCTAAGGTAGTGTTTGGCCCTGGCCTCCCAATTCACACAGTAACCTTGTTCACATGGTGTCTCCTCCGCATGAAAGTGGATTACTTTTTGTAATTTCTTCAGCAAAAAGTTCTGATAAAGATATCCCACATCGCGCAATGCACACACATTTAACAGCAGTTATGTCTAAAGTACTCACTATGAAGTTAGAGAAATGATTACCAGTAACTGTATAACCCCCCAGTTGAAGAACCTTTAAAATTGTTTATTTCTTTTTTGGTACCAGGGATCGAACTCAGGACCTTGTGCTTGTGAGGCACACGCCAGCACCACTGAGCCAAATCCCTGACCCTAAAATCATTGATTTCATATAATCTTAAGTAGGAAAAATGTAATCCTGTGTGTTTTTTAATTTTGTGGATTTCCTTACTTTTGAATGATGCAAGGGTAAGGAGTGTTCCTCTGGCTCATTACAGGATGGGGAACTGAGATTTAAGGTGCTGTCCTGTGAAGTATGATTGGTTTTTAAGGTAATAAAGTGGAGTGGAGACAGAAAGCAAACTGGTAGGTCATGGAGGTTTTTTTGAAGAATATGAACTGGCAAATCCATTCTGAAGGGGGTAAGCTAATTTTTGTTAAAGCATGAGGATGAAATACAAACCCTGTTCATCTTTTCAAAAAGGATGTAGATAAAGTTGAGATAATTTAGGGATTTGCCACCTGGGGGTTGAAGTGTTTTACTGACCTAGATTTATCAAATTTTTCTCAAAGCAGTAATGCAGCTTTCTCTATTTTTGCTTTTTTCCCCCAACAGGCTAAAGAGTCCCTGAAACGTGTCCGCTGCTCAGTCTACCTGGGGCTGCAGGTAGAGGAACTCAAGGAGAAGAATTAGCTTTTGCTTTTTTGTGAACGTCACCAGATTTTTCCATGATGTTCTGATTTCATAACATGCGAATGGCACATTATTGAGTCTCATTGTACATTTCAGTTTGACTGTTTCAGACTTTCGTAGTTGTGAGAAACTGCAGCCCTGTCTTTTCTATCAAAGGATACAAACAGGAGTGGCCCGTCTTAGACCCCAGTCCACCCTAGGCAGCCCCTCCTTCTACCCTGAAATTATGAGAAACGCCTGCTCCGCTCACATTTGGGAAACATACCTGAGACCCACACAGCTTCACAATAGCCAAAGACCTCGGGATTCCCCACCCTCCCCTCCTCCTAGTCTGTCCCCTCAGAAGCCCTTAGCACCCCCTCAGGCCCCTGGAACTAGCCAGCCGAGAGACAGTGAGCCTTTGGGTCCAGCCAGTGAATTTAAAGGAGGGCTGCTTGCCGTGTGTGCCAGCTTAAAACCCTGCTTCCTGGCGCAGGCCACGCTTGCTGCCTCCTGTTGGAGTACGCTCGAGCCCTTCTGCAGAAGTAAACTTTGAACTTTCCCCTGTGGAGTTCTGTGGCTTGCTGTCTGAGTGCATTCTTTCTGGCACCCACAGTTTGAGTCTGGGAGCTCATTTCTAACAGTAGTTAATACACTGGTGTAAAAGAGGGGCATTCTTGGGTGTTTCCCCTTGTGTTTCTTGGCATACAGGTTTGCTGGCTTGTTCCTGCCGGAGCCGCCAGGGACTGAATCCCCACCCGCCCTCCCCCGGCCACAGTGAGGAACCTGGCTTCGCCCACCTCGCCCTGGGGCTGCCTGTGGACTCAGGCTGGCATTCACTTCTCCCTGCGCGGGCAGTAGTTGGAAGTCGTGCCTTCATCATTTAAGAACCCCGGACCAAAATGTGAAGCTGCAGCTCTGGACTCAACTCCGCAATTCAGTTCTCCAAACTTAAGCATGTCACCGTCTTCATCCTAGCAGGGATCAGCAGGGTTAGTCAGATTAATCTATCATTTAAAAGAATCGAACCTTGTAGGAGACCAGCGGAACCCACACTGAGCAGGGTTTAGATATTATTGATTTGGCTTTTGAATTTTGTTACTGATTAAGACTATGAATCACTCTAAGGCCTAAGTGTGAATTGCTAATTGACCTTTCCGCTGGTGTTTGGAGCCAGACTTCCTTATGCCTACAGTCATAATTGAAGTTTCAGTAATTGATGAGGTTGTGACATCTCTACTGAGAAAACACTGTAGCTGAGGAATTATGACTCTGCAGCCATTCTCTAAGGTCAAACATTAGCAAGATAATGCAGACAGCTTGTTAGCTGTGACCTTCACAAGTATACATGGCTACTCCCTTTCCGAGCCTGGCTCATTAAGTACATTAATTCTGCTATTCCTTACATATGTCTTCATGTCCTGTTGTTATTATTGTAGACAGTTGATTTAGGAGACTGGATTTTTTATTTTTTTGGTACCGGGGATCGAACTCAGGTCCTTGCACTTGCGCAGCAGGTGGTGGAACCACTGAGCTAAATCCCTGGCCCAAATATTCTTTTTTTTTTTTTTTTGGTACCCAAGATCGAACTCGGGACCTTGTGCTTGTGAGGCCAGCACTGGAACCACTGAGCTAAGTCCCTAGCCCAACAATTGATTTAAATAGAAATATTATAGGCAGCCAGATAGGGCTAGGTGCTCAAGAGAGTCAGGTCAAAGGTGAAACACACCACAGCTATGACTTGAGACCTCAGTTGGAAATTGAGCCTTAAAATACAGACAAGATGAGCAGACCTGCATACTTCCACAAAGAACCAACACTGGGCCTGATGAAGTCCAGGTAGACCATCAGCCACCCCAGTGGTGACCAGAGACTTCACTTCCTAGGAGAATCTGTTCTTTCCATGCACACTGGTTACTGACTTGTTTCCCAATTGGACCACCATTACCTAAGTGACTGTTCTTGTAGCCTCATTGGATGATCACGGCTGTGGCCCATGTACCCACGTGGGTTTTGCTGTAAAACTCCCTTATTGAGTGGGGACCGTGGAATCCCACTCAGGACCCCTCCTGCCCCTCAGGAGCTTTTCTATCAATAAATACCTTCCTACTCTTAACTTCTTTGTTCCTATAATTCATTTTTGATTTTTAGAGAACAAGAGCTCAGCATATCACACAGCTAACAGGCTGGGAGATATATTTCCTATTTCATCTTTGGTATTATTTCCTGAAACATTATTGGAGATCACACCAAGATAGTAATTAACAGGAGGTAAGAGTTTGCTTTTATTTCTTGATTAGTGAGTTAAGTAGCCAAAATTGTCATTCTTGTGCCTTCTGTAAATTGCCTTATGCCTTGAGTTCCTATACATTGTTTTCCTGTTAAAATGGTGGTGATGTTTCTTTAAAGGGATATTTTACTTTTGTAGACAAGGTTCAGTGTTTCTGTTCTATAGTGATTGCTTGCTTGATTGACTTGTTAGACAAAGCTAAGGAAAAGCCATTTTAAAGTGACATCTAGGGGACTTCAGTGATAATTGCAAGTAAATTGAAAAAATAGGTCTGTAAAATCTAGTTTATATTTGAGAAATATACATGCCTATATAAAATGCAGGACCCCAGCTGCCAGTTAATAAGGTTCTAGGCCAGCAGCCACTGTTAAGACTTGGGGAGCAGGTTTCCCTGAGCAGACCGGCCCAATCCTTAGACTACAGAAAACGCTGAACCAGCTCTGCCTCAGTTTCCTTTCTGGTCTGATCTTTGGCTGGTGGGGAGGCAGTCTCAGCTCTTGAGATTTCCCCACTTGGCTCTCCAGGCTCAGAGTGACAACTCAGGGGCAAGCTGCCTCAGTAACTCACCATGAGCATGAGAAGAGAAGACCTCCTTCCTGATCCCATTTCCAATCTCTCCTGCCACTGTATACACTCCTTTATAGTGGTGTGTAAAATTAGAAAAATTATCTGTAAAGTATCCCATCTTTTTCCTCCTAAGAACCTTTAAGTCCTTAGAAAATGAGTGTTTTGTGAACGCCGAAGACAGGGAAGTCATCTTAGATGAGGAACACATATCCTGTCTCTGGGTCAGATGAGATGTTGCGATTTGGTCCATCCCAGAGAGCACATAAGCACAGTGTCCCTGCTTAGTGCTCTGGGTAACAGTCTCGCTCAGGAGAATGAACCTGGGATCTCATGGAAAGAACCAACTTCTGAGTGAAACCAGAAGGAGCTATTTCCGTAAGCACATTTAAGGGACCAAAACACATTTAGTTTAAGGGAGAAGCCCCTCTGTCACTCTCTGTCCTCGTAGGTCTGATTCTTACCATTTATGTGTGTGAGAAAAATGTTTTCCCTAATAAATTGTAGACTACATGGTGAGCGAGACAGGCAGCTAGACTCCTTTCCAGATACAGATCTCTGATTACATGGAACTAGTGAAGATGGGGTGACAACTGAGGGGTCATGGCTAGGGCTTCGCTTTGGCTGATATTCAAACGTCCCCCAGTGAAAGCTGGGTCCTCACAGCCCGAATGGGTAATCAGTAGAGAATCTCCACGTACCTGTTGTCCCCACCTGCACCCCTCAGTGAGGTGAAGGGTGACCCTGTCCGTGAGCGCTAGACATGCTCTGTCTCAGAGTGACCCGAATTGATGCTGGCACAGCCCTTCGCAAGGCTTTGTTGAGTTGAGCTACAGGATGAGACCGTTCTCCCTCTGTCTGTGCTAGTAAGATAGACCCCTGGCTAGGCACAAATGGGTACAGTAGCTCTCTGTAGGTTGTTTTGTTTTGTTTTGTTTTGGTACTGGTGATCAAACTCGGGTCCTTGCGCTTGTGTACCAGGCGGCGAAACCACTGAGCTAAATCCCTGGCTCTCTCTGGAGGTTTTTGATAACTCTGATAAGTTAGAACTCCCAAGCTCTTGGGAATTAACTTTAGAACTCATTGGCTGTTTTATCATTAGGCTACACCTCTCTAGGAGGCCTCATGCAGGATTAGCTTCTAGGAAACTGCCTTTCACAGAACAGCTAACAGAAAAGTGATTTACATTTATACTTTGCTAAGTAGGGATACAAAAGTGATTTCAGCCACCTTTTCTCTCCTTCCACGTGCTTGTAGAAACCTGGTAAGTGTGCCTTGTGTTACTAGACAATGGGTATAAGTTTAACCTGTGAGCCTCAGACTTTGAACCTTGACTCAGATTTTGACTTTTCTGTGAGCCTCAGAATAAACTTTTTCCAATATTTTTGGTACCGAGGATCGAACTCAGGACCTTGAGCTTGCGAGGCAGGTGCCAGAAACACTGGGCTAAATCCCAGGCCCCTTCAGAATGAACTTTGAACAGTGTGCAGCAGTCTTTTTCTTGCTGGTTACCTAGGTGATCAGGCAGATAGCATAGATTTCTTAGAGATTTCTCCATGGGCAGAGTTCCTCTTAGGTATTTGTCTGCTTCTGACTCTAGAAGTGAGCTCTTTTGCAGGGTAAAAAGCACTGCCCTTGACTCTGTCTCATTCTCTCTCAGACAATTAGAAAATAGTGGCTTAGATCTCTTGATTATTGGTTTGGGTAGCAATGCTTCCTTCTTTAAAAACATGATCGTTCAACTAAAATCAGCTGTAAGTTGGGCTTTTGAAATACATACGGGAGTAAGAACACAAGTTCCCTGGGAAGGTAAGATCGTGTCCTGGTAACAGGTGGCTCCTCCAGTCTGATCTCTCTTATGGGCCCTCTCCAGATGGCCGCCAGCTGCCCTGGTGCTGTGATACCTTAGGGAAACCCTGAGAGCATAGAAATCAATCAGAATCACAGGGATGCCATGTTTCTGTTTGCATTTCAGAATGGGAAATTCAAAATCAAAATCCATTACTTCTTTGAAATACATTTTTAAACACTGGCAAAAGTTCAACCCTCATATACTGAGAAAGAGCAGCTTAATTTCTTCTGCACCGACCCATGGCCTTCCTATCCTCTAGAGCCAAACTGGAATACAGGGGGGAGTACTGACTATGATGCTATTTCACAACTAGAATTATACTGTAAAAAAGAGGAAACATGGTCAGAATTGCCTTATGTTCAGATCTTTGCTTTAAGACATAATCCTGAGGCCAGGGATTTAGCTCAGTGGTTCCGCCTCCCGCCTCTCAAGCACAAGGTCCTGAGTTTGATCCCAGGTACCAAAAAAACAAAAAAGATAATCCTGATTTGTGTTCAAAGTGTACATGTAAATACAAGCTGCAGGAAAACTAGACACCTCTTGTCCTGATCATGAAGCCTGAGGTTTCCCGCCCTTGCCATGTGGACCCTGAGGAAGAGGTTTCTAAGGCAACCCTGATCAAAACTCCACCTACTATTACTAGATCTGAGATCGACATTTCAAGACAATCCTAGTCCAAGCCCCACTACTACCAGGCCCTCCTGATCTGGGAAGGGGCCCTCCAGCGTAGTCAAATCGACTACTCTCAGTCAGAAGTTGAGTGGGCTCTCTCTCATGGATGCCAATTTCTTCCCTCAGGAAGGATACAGTCAGATGATAATAAATTGTTCCTTTCTAGTGCTAGCCAATAGAAAATTATTAAATCATTACCTCAAGCCTTTCATTTAGGGGGAGACAAGACTCACCAGATAAGCTCAAAGTTATTCTTGGGAAAAGGACTTTCAGACAATACAACAGATAGTTAAGTCTTGCAAACTTGCCAAAAGAATAATCCTCTCAACTGAACCACAGTCCCTCCAGGTATACAGAGACATGGTAAATACCATGGAGAGGACTGGAAAATTGATTCTACTCATATGCCAAAGAGTAAGGGACTCTAGTACTCATTGATCTTGGTATATACTTTCGCAAACCAGGTTGAGGCCTTTCCTTGCAGAACAGAAAAGGCTCAAGAGGTGGTAATGGTTTTGGTTTCAGAAATTATTCCCAGGTTTGGACTTCCTAAGAGCTACAGAGCAGTAATGGGCCTTCTTTTAAAGTAACAGTCATCCAACACATCTCTCAGGCACTGGGCATTCTCTATCAACTCCATTGTGCCTGGAGGTCACAATCATCAGGAAAGGTAGAAAAAAACAAGTGAAATCTTCGCAAAACAGCTCAGGAAACTCACCTACAGTGACCTCACTTACTACTTTTAGTGCTTATCAAAATAAGAAATACACCCTGAGGGGCCGGGGATTTAACTCTGTGGTTTTGCCGCCTGCTGCGCATGCGCAAGGACCCGAGTTCAATCCCCGGTACCGAAAAAAAAAGGAAATACACCCCGAATTCTGGGTCTCAGTACATCTGAAATGCTTTATGGATGTCTTTTTCTCACTAACAATTTGCTCTTCAATAGAGAAACAGATGCCTTTCTAAAAGATGTCACTTCACTGGCTAAATTCCAACAGACGCTCCAACAGCTACTATAAGCTCAGCCTAGAGGAAAGGGAAATCCCATATTACAACCCAGAGATTTAATACTGGTAAGGTCTCTTCCATCATCATCTCCTTTCCTAGGACCTACTTTGGAAGGACCATACATTGTGATTCTGTCAACCCCATCAGCTTGCTCTGATTAACTTGCTCTTCTCTCTACTCTGTTCATTGATTTAAGATAAGAACACTAATTCAAGGTTGCTCGCCTATTAACAGCCATTCAAATTTACAATGTTGCAAATGACACTTTAAAATCCAAGAGGTTACAACCAAGTTTGTTCTAAAAGAGTTATAGTAAATGAGACAAAAAAGAAATATTAAGAAGGGTCTAGGGCTGGGGGTTTAGCTCAGTGGTTCCACTGCCTGCCTCCCAAGTGCAACTGCCTGAGTTTGATCCCCAGTACCGAAAAAAAAAAAAAAGGCTCTAAATAAAAGAGATATACTTTTTTGTTTTTGTTTTTGTTTTTTGGTACCAGGGATCTAACTCGGGTCCTTGCGCTTGCGCAGCGAAACCACTGAGCTAAATCCCCAGCCCAAGAGATATACTTTTGATATGATAAAACTTTTGTGTTGTTAAAAGGATAAAAAGAGAGATAATGACAAGTTTAACTATCTTACATATGTTGAGGGAAAACATGCAAAATTGATTTATAAAAAAAATGTATGCTGGGCTGGGGATTTAGTTCAGTGGTTCCAGTGCCTGCCTTGCAAGCGCAAGGTCCCGAGTTCGATCCCCGGTACCAAAAAAAAACCCCCCCCAAAAAAATGTATGCTTGATTGTTAATTTGGTCAAGGCTAATACTGTTTCTTCCAATAGCTTCTTGTTGCTCAAAAAAAATATGTGATTGCTTGTTAATTTCATAGAGCTCAAATTGGTCCTAATGCAAAAGTACTTGAGAGAATGATTTTCATCACAAAAGAGAAAAAAGAGATGGTTTGAAATCCAAGTGATATAACCGAATTTGTTACAAAAACCACAAACCATCAGCCTAAGGCCCATTTTTAAAACTGTTTTTACGTTTACAGAGATGAAAAGATTTTTTTCAACCTTGTGTGGCTCCTATCCCTCTTAACTTGTGGGAAAGATTTATTACAAAGGTAAATATTAATGCTAACTAATGCCTGAGACACGACAGAGCCCACAGAGAGGCCAGGCCCACAGCACAGGCCCAAGCTCGGCTAAGGCAGCAGCCAAGAGGCTCCCTGGGTTCCCAGCATGGGGCCCAATGTGGGCAGGGCCCGGGTGACCGACAGGCACTCCAGAGGTGCCAGTGGTCATGCTCAGACCCAATAACTTACAAGATTAAAATTAATTTGGTTGCTAATGTTTCTAAAAATATATATACAGCTCTATTATCTCTAAAATATACCATTGTAAAGACTAAAACATTAAAATTTCATTCTGTATAACCCCCAGAGACAAACAATTGTCAAACATGCTCATCAAACTAAAAACAGCTTCTCAAGCAGAAAGGAGGAATATAGGTACCGCCACAAGCTCAATTAGGTCTTATTGCTTTCTTGTAAAAATTTTTAAAAACTGACTTGTGGAAAGTCAATATACTCCATCAAAACTCCATAGGCTCAAGCACAGATCTACAGACAAGCCCTAGCCACAAGTGTTAAAAAAGAGTGTAAAAACAAAAAGGTAAAGTGGCTGGATACAATTAATAACGAGAGGAAAAAGTTATGATTTGTCTTAACAGATAATGGAGAGACACTTGGGCTGTCATCCAGAAAGCTCAGTGGCTCTTGCCCACTCTGTTCAGACTGCTCATTTTATAGATAATTAGACAAAAATGACAGATGATACATGAAAAATTCAACGAGACGGATGCTAAACTTCAAACTCAAATTAGTGTCCTTGAAACCATGGTGTTATGGATGGGAGATGAAATTGAAAGCTTGCAGTTACAACAGGGCCTTAAGTGCCACTGTAAGGTAACTCGCTTTTGCATAACACCTTTGCCATAGAATAAATCTATGCTTCCTCGGGAACATGTGAAGAAACATGTTCAAGGGGCCATCCATCAGAATGTTGCAATTGATATTGAGGCCCCCTGAATGGAAGTTTTATCTATGTCTTAACAAAATCAAGATTTTGATGACAAAATTCAGGATTGGGATAAATTTTCTAATGCTCTTGACCAACTAAATCCCTTTAATTATCTTAAAGCACACTTTTGGTTTATATTGGAATGCTCAGAGTCATCAGGATTCTTTTTGCTTTTATTCATAGTATGCCAGAGAGGAACCAAGACCACCCACCATACAGATACAAGGCAGCCTCGACTTGCTCTGACTCAGCTTCTACAACTTCAAAAGCAGAGCAGAGGAACTGCACGAGACAAGCTTGAAACTGTACTGAGCAGGCTTTAGATATTATTGATTTGGCTTATGAATTCAGCTATTGATTAGGAGTCACTCCAAGGCCTAAGCGTGGATCACTAACTGACCTTAGGGCTGGTGTGCAGAGATAGACTTTTCTGTGCCAGTGGTCACAACTGAAGTCTCAATGATCTATGAGGTGGTGATGTCTCTCTCTAGCAAGGAGACACTGCAGCTGAGGATCAAATGCTAGCAAGACAATGCAGGCGGCTTGTTAGCCATGACCTGCAGGATAGCACAGATGCCATGTTGCCTGTGACCTGCACCAGTACGGACAGTTACTCCCTTCTCCAAGCCTGGCTCCTTAGTGCATTAGTTCTGCTATTGCTCGCATCTGCCTCCAAGCCCCCTTGTGGTGCTGTAGAACCACAAATACCGACTAATCCAGAGCTCGTGGTCTAAGCCAGGACACAGCTGCGATCAGGTGGTCTTCAGCCAGGAGACAGCTAAAGATCAACTCCCAGCCCCCCTAAGTAATAAACTGTTGTTCCTTCTTTATTCTTTATTTCTTTTTCTTCACATATTATTCTTTCATCCCTGTTGTCCCTCTTCAGGAGACCAGGCATCACCTGGTGACTGGTCAGGGCATCAACCTGACAGCAGGTCCAGCCATCAGCCGGGACAACTCTAGTCAGGCTGCCAGCCCCACACAACCCCAAGAGTCACACGTGTGAGCTGTGCAGGAGCCAGGCAGGGCTGGGACTGAGCAGGGAGGTGCTGACAGAGCAGGGTTCTGCATGCCCCCAGCCTGCATCCTCAGAATGCCAGGAAACAGCTCCTGAAGGATGATTTTAAAAATTCTAGTAAGTAGTAAAGTCATACATGAAGTGGGGTTTATTCATATGCAGATGAGATAGTAAACATATATGATTAAGTAAAAGATGTACAGAAACCAATATGAATTTAAAAAATTTAATATAGCATGATTTTCAAATATCTTATTAAAGGGAAATTGTGATCTAATTCTTGGATTTCAAGTCTTTCAAAACATTATAAAGTAAGTTTTTATAAAAAAGGCACAGAGTATAAGCTGAATCAGGTAGATATTTTGGGGCACCTTGTAATTTACACTAAAAATCACTAAATGCTTGTAGGTTTTTATGTAATTTCCTGAGTATTTTTCAGGCCGTTTAAACATAAAAATATTCAAGGGCCGGGGATTTAGCTCAGTGGTTCTGCCGCCTGCCTCAAAAGTGCAAGGACCTGAGTTCGATCCCCGGTACCAAAAAAGACCATGAAAATATTCAAAGACAAAGAAGAAAACATTTCTCTACTGGGGATGGAAGCTGGCACATCTCACATGGCTGGGCCTTCCCTGAAGCTGAAGCTGGGGCTGAATTTCACATGAAAGGGAAAGGCAGGGCTACATACTGATGATGCCACCCGTAATTGCTGGCTTTGGTGAGAAGTGCAGCTTTTTCGTCAGCATGGAGGCGAAGCAGGGCATTTGCTTCTTGCCGATGGCATGAGGGTCTTTGCAGACCCCCACGCGGCGCTGGGAAACCTTCCTGTTCACTAGCGTGAGCAGCTCTGTGAACTCCAGCGTGGACCCGTGTCTCTGCAGCATCGTGCACAAATCCTGGATGTACCACGAGCCGTACACTGTTTCTCGGTGAGAATAATATCCTGAAGACAAGAGGGAGGAAAGGGAACTGTAATTTTATTGCTTTCTTTTTTCTTTTTCTGAGACAGGGTCTCGCTGTGTAGTTCGGGCCAGCCCTGAGCCCGCTATGTAGCCCAGACTGCCCTCGAATTCATGGCAATTCTCCTGCCTCAGCCTCTTGAGGGCTGGGATTCCAGGTGTGTGAGGGAATGATTTTTCAAAAGTAGTCTGCACTTTCACTTCTTTAAGGAAATCAATGGCAGGCTGTGACTTTTTTTTTTTTTTTTAAGACTTTATTTTTTTGTTTTTGGTACCGGGGATCAAACTCGGGTCCTTGCGCTTGCACAGCAGGTGGCAAAACCACGGAGCTAAATCCCCGGCCCCAGGCTGTGACTTTTGCAGACACATGCTGGTTCAATCCACAGAGACCTGCCCAACTCAATGAAAGGTGAAAAACTAGCTGGTAATCCCAGCACTCTGGGAGGCTGAGTCGGGAGAATTGACAGTTTGTACCAACCCACATGGCTCAGCAATTTAGTGAGACCATGTCTCTCAAACCAGGAAGTCGAACGTGACAGGAACTTAGACGGACGGCTGCCTGCACAGACTCGCCTTGGGCCACGGAGTAGCACATGAGGAAGTCAGCGCCTGCCGGAAGCGCATGCACCGTGGCCGCATCCACCTCGGTGACGTTGTCCTGGGCGCCCGGGAACTGGGAATCCACTGCATCCAGAGGGACCACAGGTGGGTCGTGCTGCTGTCCCCGACATGCCTACAGGCCAGGGGGGAAGGCACGGTGCTAGCGCTTCCCTCTCCACGGGGTCACTCACATTGTTTGGGAAGCGCATCACATGCAACTCAAAAACAACACATTCAGCCTTGCAGGGGCGACAGCTGTCATAGCTGTTTTCCCATATTTCCCTTTCCTTAATGCTAAAAAAACGGTATCCACAAAAATGACACCAGTTTCTGGAACGGGAGAACCTAGCGGAGGAAAGAGCTGCCAGGCTTTTAAACTCTCTTGCCCATTGGAGACATTCTTCTTTCAGGACTGGGTCTCACTCTGCATTTCAGGCTGGCCTTGACCTCACTATGTAGTCCAGGCTGGCCTCGAACTTGCTGAGATCCTCCTGCCTCAGCCTCCTGAGAGTGCCCGGCTTAACCTTACCCTTTCTCAGGCTTGTTTTCCGGTCTTACTCTCCATGCTCCTTCCTAAATATAATTCAGACCCCACAGCTTGACGAGGTCTCCTGCCCAACCAGCTGCAGTTCTGCACGCCTGGCACCGGCCTGGGCCGCTCCTTCCTTCCCTGAGCAGAGCTCATCCTCACAACCCTCCCCGGGGCCAGGGGCTACTGCTATTCCTGGCCCATAGCTGAGGAACCTGAGTCCACGCCGAGCACAGAAGCCGGCACCCCTAGTCCCAGCCACTTAGGAGGCTGAGGCAGGAGGACAGCTTGAGCCTGGGGAGTTGGAGACCAGCTGAGAGAGAGAGGAATGTGCCTGGGCAGCCCCTTCCCTGTGGGCCCCTCTCAGAGTGGCTCATGGGAGCTCACTGCTCTCATGTTTGGGAGTGTTGGTTCCCAGCCCCTTTCATGGGACCATCACGCACTACCAATGTGGACTCATAAAACCCTCAAAACAAACCAGCCTTTCGACCCTTCTGATCACACACTGCACTGGGGCCCTGGGGAGCAGCAAGACGTGCTGCCCGGCTGGCTTAATTACTTTTCTCTCACCGCTGAGACAAAATACCCAACACCAAATTTAAAGGAGGAAGGGGTTTATTTGCTCACAGTTTGTAAAGGTTTCAGCCCATAACCACTGGCTCCAAGGCTGGGATGGCAAACAGGCATCACAGAGGAGAAACAGCATGGCACGAACAAGGCAGCAAAGGCAACGAGGGGCCTTAACAGCGTCTTTTGGCCACTGCTACCCCATCCAGCCCACAGGGAGTAGGGTGGTGCAGACCAGCCCCTCACACGGTCGAGTACCCACACGCCCCTAACCCCTGCATCAGCCACCTCTGGAAGAGGTCCCCACCTCAGCACAGGCGGCTTTTTGGGGACATCTAGGCACGAGCCATACCACTGGCCTCACCTGGATAATAAATATCTTGGGTTTGCCGACCAGGCTCTGGCACTTGTCCCCTCTGAACAAGGCAGTCAGGGATTGGATCTCAATCTTGTCATCATAGGCGTAGATGTGGTTGTCTTCACCATGGGTCAGGATAGCACACACAAAGCAGTCGCTGTCCACGTGGCTTGAGGCGGACACTTTTGAGGCCCCCAGAATGGACACGGAAACAAAAATAAGATGCTTGTCATCTGTGCAGACAAATTCAGTTTTCTGGTACCAGAACAAAGACACACTCACATGACTGCGGGGTGGGGGAAGCTGTTATTCTTTAACAAATGTAAAATATCTGATTTTAGTCTTTTGTCCAATAGAACAACTCATATGGAACTATCACATTTTTTTTTTGGTACCGGGGATCAAACTCAGGACCTTGTGCTTTAAGGCAGGCATGGTGCCACTGAGCTAAATCTCCAGCCCCAAACTATCAGTTTTTTAAAAATCTGAAACATTAACGTTCAAATTGCCCGGCAAGATACCACATGGCTGTAATCCTAGCACACGGGAGTCTCACTGCAAGTTCGAGGCCAGCTAGGACTACCTATTAAGACGGTCTCAACCCTAACCCCCAAACAGTTCAAAGCACTAGATTCTGACTTCATTTCACCACAGTTCAAAGTACTAGTTCTGACTTCATTTCACCAGCTTTTCTTTTTTGTCCAGGGCGCCCTGGAGCAAGGTGGGCTGGTGTCCTCCAGCCCTTTTGTTAGCTTTCAGCAGGATGATGTGGAAAACATGCTGGGAGCCTCCTTTAAAATCCCAGCTTCCTGGGCAACAGATTAAGTTTCTGCGAATCCCAAGCCTTCCTAGGGCAGACAGGAAGCCCCCTGCCCGGCTCCCCTCTGAGCAGGCCTGAGCTCTTCCAGCATGCAGAGGAGTCCTGACCTCAGACTCGAGGCCCCACAAGCTCACAAGTGAAGCAGCAGGCTAGTCTGCAGCCAGGGAAAGAGATCCGCAGCGGAATTACTGGAAGTTTCCAATAACAATGCCGAGATCACAGTGGCCCAGCCGAGTCGTGTGAGCCTGGGCCTGCAGCACTGGCTGGGTCTCAGATTATAATTACAAGACCCAGCGCCAAAGTGCTGCAGCCATGAGCACATCTGATGTCAGCAAGCCTTGGTTTTGGTCAGTGCGGAAATGTGGTGGGAAAGGAGCCTCCCAAAGGCCAGCAGGGGCAGGCTTGGTGTTGGCAACTTTCCCCATGACGTGCGGAGCCCACTTCCCCTCTTGCTGGGCTGTCACTGGTGCTGTTTGCACAACACGGCCTCGCGATGCCCAGCCCGGCTCTGCAGATCTGGTCGTAACAGCAGCAGAGGGGCCCAGCCCCACCTCCAACCTGTGCTCCATCCATGCCGCGTTTCCCCGTTTCCCCACCCAGTCATCCGTCCCTGTCCTCACAGAGAGCCTAAAGGACTCCAGCCCAGGGGAGGAAGAGGAAGGGTTTAATGCAGATCCACCTACCCTCGTGAATTCGGTTCAGTAGCTCTGCTGCTTTAAGATTGTTAAAGCATCTCACTTCAAATCCCAGCTCTGAAAACCTGGTGATAGGAAATTGAGTGTTAGCTGCAGAGCTTTTCCAAGCAGTCTATATCCTTACTTTTGAGGGATCTATACCCATTTTTATGACCCATAAATCTACCTTTCTTTAGGAGAAAAGAAAAAAATGACAACAAGTGATCCCCCTTGCTAAGAAAGGATTTAGCCACGACGAAAGGCGATTCCATTTAGAAACTGCCGAGGGCCACACAAGAGCATCAGCTGGAGCATGAAGCTGGTAACATGGAAAGAACAGGGTGTGGAGACAGCTGAGTGCTCAGGGAGGCTCTGCTCTGGGGATGAGCGGTTTGTCCTGTGGCCCTGGGGACTGAGGAGTCGGCCGTGTGTGAGCTGAGGATGTGCATGTCCCAGCAGGGCCCTGGTCTGTGAGGTCACCAGGCTGCCATCGAGACACAAACACAGCTGCTACCTGCAAGCCAGGTTGTCCCTGTCGACGTTCGTGCCCCTCCTTTCCGGCAGCATCAGCTGCCAGAAGAAGTACTCCTGGTTGAAGATGAGGGCCAGCCCCCTCTTCTTGTGGTCCATTCTGTACTCTTCCGCCGGGTCGGCCATGCCCCTGTCCATGGAAAGTGCACAGAGCCATCACTCTGGTGCAGAGGGATTCAGTAATGAGCGCTACAGGCCACAGGCCACAGGGCACACAGAAGTCTGCCACTTCCAGGGGCGCCAGGCTACGATTCCCCCCAGTGCCGCCACCAAAGTCACCACGAGTGGACATCGGTCTGGGTCACCTGGGCAGCCCTTCCCGGCCACTCCCCAAGGACACATTTCCCTGGTCCCCAGGATCCAGCCACCCAGAACAGCCTGGTGGTGGCCAAGCTCTGGCATGAGCCCCAGACCGCATCAATTGGACTTAGTCTGTGTGTGACTAAGGGTGGATCCTGGGACCTTCGCACTGAGCTTTCCACGCAGCCCTTTTTATTTATTTTCTCTTTTGAGACAGGGTCTCACTAAGATGCCCAGACTGGGCTTGAACTTGTGATCCTCCTGGCTCAGCCTCCCCTCATGTGGGGTTTACAGGCCTGCGGCACCGGGGCGACTCCACGACAGGCTGGGTGAGACAGCATCAATTATGAAACAGTGGGTGCACTGGCGCATCGCTGCAGGTGCTGACAGCCGGGGACGGCAACTAACGCTGCTATCTGCAGACCCAGGCCTCCGGGGTCACACCTGGCCCCTCCGCCCCTCCCTTGCTCCCGGGGCCCCTGCTCCCAGTCCCCCTGCTCCCGGTCCCCCTGCTCCCGGTCCCCCTGCTCCCGGTCCCCCTGCTCCCGGTCCTTGCTAGGGACGATCACAGGAGAGAGCAGCCTTCATGAGAAAAGAGCACCCTCGCCTGGTCAGGCAGGGCTCTGTTCCTGCTGTGTCTCCTCCACCTGTTTAAAACCAAAATGCTGACTTTGAGAATTACTTTACTTTCTGACCATGGCCGCAAAACGCAGCAGCAGCTCTCAGCGGGGTCCCAGAGCCCTGGAAACACAGGGAAAGCAATGAAAGTTTTCTCACCCAGCTCTGGCCTGCAGGACCACAAATCAGAAACAGAAGCAGAGGGAAGGCACAGGCACACCCGCTGCAGAGGGGCCTGAGTAGCACAGCTGTGAGACCCATAAAACACACGCTGGCTCTGGGATGGGGAAAGCGTCCTGGGGAAGCCTCTGTGAGATGCAGGAAGTGGGCTGAGAGGAGAAGGAAGCCAGCAGACACTGCAGAGGGAGAGGGAGAGGGAGGTCCGGGCTGGGAACGGGGAGGGGGCTGCTTAAGTCTTCTACTGTGTGAACTTACAAAATATCTCAAGCTATAAATGGCTGTGTTGGATGAAGAAAATAAATTGAACAAAAGATTTATAAATTCTGCTTCACTGGTTCACCTGTGTCTTAGTCACTTTTCTCTCGTTGCTGAGACAAAATACAAGTTAAAGGAGGGAAGGTTTATTCAGCTCCGAGTCTGTAGCAGTTTCAGTCCATAGCTGACTGGCTCCATGGCAGAGGGCATCACAGAGGAGAACCAGTCCACAGCAGGCAGAAGGCAGCCAAGCCACAAGGCAGGACTACGCCCTTCCGTCTTTGTATCTCACGCAGGCTGCTTAGGGCGGGCAGTACTCACACCTTAATCTTAGTGCCCTTGAGCCGAGCACCGCACCAGGAATCCATCCCAGCACCACACACCCTGGGTCCAGCCACCTCGGAAGAAGCCCCACCTATCCCTGCATGAGGCTTTGGGGGGACATCCAGACCCAAACTATAACAAATATGTGGCCATCATTAAACCTGATTCTTTTTTCCTCCTTGGTACTAGGAGCAAAACTGGGCTTTGAACCCTAGGCCTTCACACTGTGCTGCATCCCCTATTTTATTTTTAATTTTGACACAGTGTCTTGCTAAGTATCCCGGAGTGGAGGGCTCTCAAACTTGAGCTCCTCCTGTTTCACCCTGCTAGGGGGCTGGGATTACAGGCTTGTACCACCACGCCCAGCTTCAACCTAACTCCTGAACGCCTCTCTCTTCTGTTTCACTGTAAAGCAGCGGCCATTTCCTTGCCCCTTAAAGCAGTATAATTCTTACAGAATCAATCATTCCTTTTCTCTCCCACCCTAATTTCCCCCTCGCTCAGGATAACCCTGCCAGCCCCCACTTGCTGATGGCCTGGCCCTCGGATAGCTCAGCTCAGTGGCAGGACTTGGGGACAGGGGCAAAGCGGGCCAGGCCTCCCAGGTCAGGGCCTTGGAGTCGGGCCTGAAAGCCAGGTGCCTATGGATCTGAGTCCCTGCCCGTGGGGTCACCAGGCCTCCGGAGAGTCCTGTCGGCTTCCCTAGTGGCTGACGTCCTCCTGTCCCCTGTGAACACCTCCCCGGACCGACCTGCCATCACCATAGTAACCCCATCCTGGGTAACCCACTCCAGACCCTGAGCACTTGGAAAAGGAGCAGGGTGGAGAAGGCAGAAGGAGCAGGCAAGGAAAGGGCTTGGCCAGCAGGGATGGGGCAAGGTCCAGGGACTTGTGGCTGGGCAGCCCACAGCCCTGAATGTCAACATTTCAACCAATAAAAAAACTGCAGCCATATTTACATTTTCAGTTTCTCACACCAGAGAAACTTCAGTATTTACACATGTGTGTCCTATTTATTTCACTTAACAGTATGGCCTCAATGTGCATCCATTTAGCTATAAATGTCTATAGGTTCTCATGGTACTCCAATTTACAAAAAACCCCACATCTTCTTTATCCAGTTTCCAGTTGATGGGCACTTGGGCTGTTTCCAAGCTTTAGCTACTACAAACTGTGCCGCTATGAACATGGGTGCACATATTATCACTGTGGTAAGATTCTTTTAATTCTTTGGGGAAGATCCCCAGCAGGGATAATATGAAATAGGAAGAAAAGGTCCAAAGGGGAAGGGGAAGTGGGAGGGGAGGGGGAAAGGAAAGAAAGGAAAGGAATAAATACGAGATAAGGGAAAACTGGAAACAAAGTCTTTGTAAATAGGGAGGGGTGGAGGGGGTGAAGGGAGGGCAGGGGAAGGGGGAAAAATAAGAACCAAGATTCATCATGTACAGGTACAAGTTGCCAACGATGAATGTAACTGTACTGCACACCTAAAATGCACCAGTCAACTAAATGGGCAAAGCCCTGCAGCCAGGCCTTGGGCCTCCCCGATGAGCTGCCCCAGCCCCACTCCCTTGGGAAGCCGGTCTCACGGTCTCACTGAGCGGCGAAGCGCCCAGACGGGGCTCTGACTTTCGCTCCTCCAGCCTCAGCTTCCCATAGGGCTGGGATTTAGGGGCCCGCCACCAACACCGGCTAAGTTTCCAAGCAATGCCATCAGCAGGGGCGAAGGGCGTCCTGCAGTCCCCGGCAGCGGCCCACTCCGCAGCCTTAGCCGACTCCGGGGTGCGGCGCCTGATAGGGGTCTGCAACGGGGCCGCCCAGGCCCGGCCTCCCCGGGCACCGAGCCCCGCGCAGAGCCTCGGCCCCCGACACCCCGGCCCCGCCTACCTGTGCGCCCGGACCTCGGTGCCCAGCTCCGCACCGCACTCCCGCCGGCTTCCGGGACCGAGGTGTGGGCCCCGCCCACTCCCCCCCA
>NW_004624830.1:157696-171221 GCF_000247695.1 Heterocephalus glaber | reverse complement strand
CCCGGCCGAACCTGCGGGCCCCGGCCGAGGCCCGCGACCGCTCCGGCACCGCCCTCCCCACAGAAAGGCGGCCTGAGGGCTGTGCCTTCCGGAGCGGCGCTTACGGTGGGCAGCTCCGCCGCCCGGAAGCGGGGCCAGGGCGGGCGGGATCGGCTCTTCGCGAGCGGAGGCTCCTACCTGGAAACCGCGCGTCCGCCGCACGCCTGCGTCCCCGAGTGTCAGCCAGGGCGCGACAAAGGCGGCGCCGTGAGGCCCAGACCCGACTCCCCTGGGCGGGGGCGGAGGACCGAGGCGGCTGGCAGCCCGCACGGGGGAAAGGGAGGCCTAGCGGGCCCTGGAGCGGCGGCCCAGCCCCCTGCCCGCTCCGGCTCCGGCGTGTCCGTGGCCGGGGTCCACGCGGCAGTCGGGCAGAGGCGTGCGTGTTTTCCGGTGACCTGGCCGCGAAACGCTGCTATGCGCTCCATCTCCACCTGGGAAAATCCCATCTCCGAGACAGCCCGGCCCTGGCCGCCCTTGTGCTGTGGCGTTCTGTATCTTGTCCAGCTGTAGCGTGGAGCCGAAGAGCGTATTCGTGGACAGGCAGGACAAGGGTTTTATCCTAGTCGGGCCCCTCGCTGTGATCTCCTCGGGCCTGTGTCAGTCACCTGGGTGCACTGCGCTGCCCGTGCCGGGGACACCCTGGGCCGCCGGCGCACGGCCCTCAGGAATCCTCCGCACCAGCAGGGCCAGCTCGTTCCCCCAGCCTCCTTCACCCCTCTCCTGTCCCTTTCGCTCAGCGCTCGGGACACAACTCTCACGTCGCAGCGGGCCCGCTGGAAAGCGCGGGGAGAGGACATTCCTGCTGCACTCGGGGAAGCCGGCGGGAGGCTTGCTTTCTGTTTTGCTTTCTCATTGCCCGGCCCAGCTGCGGAGCCCGCAGGAGGGGCTCCGTAAACGCTGAGGCCCAGAATGAGGCCCGGGCTCGTGTTTGCCCTGCAAGAGCTCCGGTCCTTCTGCCCACTTCCCTGCCCTCTGGTCCAGTCCTGAAACTGTGCGGGAACAGCACCCGGCTGGTTCAACTTCGGCCTCTCTCAGAGGCACAGCTGACAGGAATTTGCCGCTTTTTTCTCTCTAAATATCTTGTTTCAAAATATAGTATTACTTTTATTGTCTACGCGGTTTTGTACTTGAAAGTAAGTTGTTTTTTTGTCTCAAGACCTAAATTTGTGGAGAACTTGTGTTAGCTTTTCATCACTGCAATACTGTGAGACGTCAGTTTAAAAAGAGGGAAGGTTGATTTTAGCTCGTGGTTTTGCAGGTTTCAGTCCATGGCCAGTTGGCCTGCTGCTCGGGGGCTAAGGCGAGGCAGCAGGTTGTGGTGGGAGCGTGTGGCAGAGGAAGTGCCCACCTCGTGTGTCCAGGAAGGAGAGAGAGGAGGGCAGGGTCCCAATGTTCACTTCAAGGGCACCGACCTAACTAGGGACTTTCAAGGCCAGGCTGCAGCAAGTCCTGTTTTGGAGCTACCCGTGCACGTAAGCCACCAG
The DNA here is from genome assembly GCF_000247695.1 of Heterocephalus glaber. The sequence continues at coordinate 169,698 of NW_004624830.1, read as the reverse complement.
GCCTGGGAAGCAAGAGCACATTGTGGTGAATGGCTTTGCGCCTGGGCTCCAATCCGAGCACACCACTTTACTACCCGTGAGACATTTGACCTCTCCAGCCCAAGGTCTTGTCTGTGATGTGAGAGCAAGATCTCATATTGGAAGCACCCCGTGCCCAGCCTTTGGAACAGCACTTTCAGGAAGCCTTCAGCACATTGATTTTTAGCCCCTGAAAGGTTACTTAGACCCTTGCTCCAACTGGGGTCTCTGAGCCAGCAGTATCAACATGAAAATTAGAGCTGCTCATTCTTGGCTCCATCCAGACCTACAGAATGGGAAACAGGCTGAGCAGCAACAATTTTTAGTATTATTTTTGTACTGGGCATTGAACACAGGGCCTTCACACTGAGCTACTTCCCCAGCCCTTTTTCTGTTTTGAGACAAGTTCTCGCTAAGTCACTCTCCCCAGGCTGGGCTCAAATGTGGGATCCTCCCAGAGTGTGGGGCTTAGGGGCATGTGCCACTGCTCGTGGCTGGCAAAGCTCTTCCGAGATTCTGATGGACTCCTGACTGACAGCCACCTAGACTGGACTTTACCAGGTTCTCACTACTGTCTCAAGGAAAAACAATAGCAATAAAAAAGCAAAGCAGTTCTATTAAACCCACGCAGATACACTGAAGAACAAAGGTAACGGATGGGATGGCTCGATTGTTCCCAGACATGAATAGTCACTGACGGAATTTACTGAAACTGAAGCTTAGTTTGCCACCTCTCCTAGGAATGAAATATGTGGAAGAAAATTAAGGTTAAGGATAATTCTAAAATGTACAGCTTGGTCTGTTTTCAGTTTACTCCACTTTCTAATGTTTTTTCTTTTTTGCATTTTTAAAAATTTCATTCATGTATTTTAGAGATACATAATAACATTCATCTTAGGGAATCTGCACCTGGACAAGTCTTGCTCTTTACTGTTTTTCTTATGCAGGGAGAGGCTGGTTTATAGGCGTGGTTTCCAAACACCATTCTCCACGCACAGGAGCCAAGGCTCCTCAGATGCCCTCCTTCCAGAGGATGGCAGGGGATAGGTGAGATGCACCAGGAGCATCTTGTAGCGCGAGAACGTGAGAGGGTGCTCAGTAGTCAAAAGTGTGGCCAGGCTCACACATCTGTGATCCCAGCCCTCTGGGAGGCTGAGGCAGGAGGATCACAAGTTTGAGCCCAGGCTGGGTAACTCAGTGACTTAGCAACACTCTGTCTCTAAAGAACATTTTTGAGGGCCGGGGATTTAGCTCAGTGGTGCCGCTGCCTGCCTCGAAAGCATAAGGTCCCGAGTTCGATCCCTGGTACCAGCAAAACAAGACAAAAAGAAACATTTTTTAATGGGCTGAAGATGTAGCTTGGTGCAAAGGCACTGGGCTCAATCTCTAGACACCCCCCCCCCCCAGTCAAAAGTATGGATTATATGAGGGACACAGCAGACAACTCACAGCACTGAAGAGCCAGGGTGGAAGGAACAATGTCAGCAACAAAGCCGGAAACATGCAGCCATCCGTAATGATGCCAATCAGCCGGGGGGGGGGGGGGCTCAGGCCTTTCCTGCAGACCTCCCAGGCCCTGGACAGAGGTGCTCTCCATCAGTCAGGGAGTCCGGGCCCCCACACCCAGAGTGGATATGGTGAGTGCGCTTAGCGAGAACCAGCTGAAGAGGACGCCGCACTCCTGGCCTGGCTGGCAAGCGCAGCACCCCCGGCCCCGGCCCTGGCCCCAGCCCATGTGGCACAAAGCGCCTTGCTCCAAGGCTCCTTTCTAAGAACCGCACACCCAGCCCAAGCACGACACCTGACCAGGCCTCCTTGAAACTGTCAGAAACTGTCACAGCTGAGGAAAACAAGGCACGCCTGGAGCCACAAAAGTCCAGGGGCTCATGAGGCACGAGGACTACTGCAGCAAGAGGACTACCTCGGCGTGGCTTCTAGATTTCCCGGAGAAGAAAAATGACACGACCGGGAAAAAGAGGCGCTCGAGGATTACAGGCAGTGCTGGGATGGTGGTGAGTGATGCTGGCTCCTTAGCTTTTGACAAACGAGTCACCCCTCAGGAAATGTTCACGCGGAACTGGACGAGGTCTACGGGAACTCGTATTATCTTTGTAACTTTAAATCTACAATGACTCCAAGGCTTTTAATTTGAACATACAAAAATTGTTTCTATTATTTTTATACAATGTATGACAACAAATTAAATACGTTATGCATAATTTTTGTTTGTGCCTTCTTTTTGAGACAAGATGAAGGTAGCCTAGGGCTGGCCTGGAACTCCCCAGGTATCTTAGGCTGGCTTCAAACCCATGACCCTCCTGCCCCAGACTCCTGAGTGCTAAGACTACAGGCATCTACCACCATGCCTGCCATTTCTCCCCTTGGAAAGCCAATAGGGCTAGGGAAAGCCACTAATTCTCTGTCGATTTAAAGTTATCTAGTCAAGGACTTCAATAATAGCGATAAAGATTAAAAACTGACAATGGTTTGCAAAACTGTACCTTTTATAAAACTGTGACAAAGTATCAAGGTTCTAAACTGGTTCCGCTGGCACAGGCCGGTAATAGCATGACTGTGGGAGGCTGAGGCAAGAGGATTGCAAGTTTGAGCCCCACTTGGACAATTTAGTGACTCTGTGAGTGTCGTCTCAAAAAAAAATACAGGCTGGGAGGTAGCTCAGTGCAAAGGCCCTGAGTTCAATCCCCACCCAGTACTACAAAAAGAGGAAAAAAGGAGGGAAGGAGGGAGGAAAGGGCTCAAAACGTTTACATCTGGGCCCAGGCTGCTCACTTAGGCATTAGTGAGCAAATGGAAGAAGTAGCTCCTGGCAGAGTGGCCGGGGCTGGGTGCTGTCAGTTTCCCAGCAGCATCGCACCCCAGGGGCATGGCCCTGCTCCAGAACCTGTGGTTATTTCTGCCCAGCCCTGGGTGATGGCTCACAGAGAACCAAGTCTCGCTCTGCTTCTGACCCCGCCAGCAGCTCAGATTAGTCCTGGGCACAGACTGGGCCGTGGTCAGCTGAGCACTCCGAGGGCAGACGGGATCAGCACGTGCAGATGCTCAGGGGCTGCCTGGGTTCTGCAGTGGCTCTTAAACATCGCTTACTAGTTTTCCATGGAAACAAGAGGTCCATAAAAGGCATTTCTTTGTATTTCAACCTTTCCATCCACTCTGAATCGTTATTAAGGCCATAAGTAGTAAAAAGTTAGTCTTTTACAAATACTGCAGAACTCACTGAGGAGCAAGTGCTAGGGATGAACACGCAGTGTGTGCACCTGGGCTCCGCTGTCCACCTCCTCCCCAGGTCAGGAGGACCGTGGCTGGGTGACCCTGGCTCTAAGCGTGGTTCACAGGGCCTGGCCTTGCCCCTCCCCAGCGCGCTGGGGGACACTGAAGCGTCCTGGGCTTTCGCCCTAAGAGAGGGCACGGCTGACAGCTCTAATGCCATGGAGACCCTGTCTTCAGCAGCGTGACTTATTCATGCACTCAGTGGGCTACAGAACAACAACACACAACGTGTGACTAAAATACAGAGAAAGCGAAGTCGGTTCCTTCCAGGCATAAAAGTTTATTGAAAATTTTATAGTAAACAAATAGTACTTATAAATGAAAATTTCCCCTTATTTCCAAATAAGATAATGTTGAATAGACCTTACAGTGAACGGATATATTTGATCACATTTTAAAATATATACGTACTTTTCTGACAGAGCTACACACTCTTCTCTTCACAATGTCTTCCCTAGCACATTTCTGTTTTTGACACTGGTCAAGACAATTAGGGCCACCAAGGCAGCAACATCCAGAAAGGCACCTGAAGAGGCAGCCACACCCTCCTCTCCACTGCCTTAACCGTTTTTTTTTTTTGAAACAGGGTCTCCCTACAGCCCAGACTGGCCTTGAACTCCTGGCGATCCTCCTGCCTCGGCCTCCCAGTGCTAGGATTACAGGTGTGTGTCACCACACCCAGCTGTTTTGTGTGTGTTTTTTACTTAGAGGTTTTAACATCAGAACATCATCCTGTTAGGTCTTCAATGACCCTTTTTACCAGAATCAGGCAGCTTTATGCTGTGAGAACATCAGTTCTTTGGCAAAGGTTAAATTCTCCATCCTGGCCATCTCTGAGTGTCGGACCTCCTCAGAGATCAGTCTTCTCGTAGCGACACCTGCAGGCAGCTCGCTGGCTGTCCAGGTATGGCTTGCAGCCCAGATGGATGACACTGTCGAACAGGAGCTCCACCACCGACTGGCAGGCTGCAGAGAGAAGGGGCCGACAGTGGGCAGCTGTGGACGCCGTGCCTTCCCCTGGTGTCCCCAGCATACCCAGCTTCCCCCGCCCAAGAGCACCTCCCTCAGCCACCCACCCGCCCACGACTCTCGGCTTCCCTCTCCTTTCTGCACATCCTAGTTTGCGTTGCCTTCAATATTTCGCACTAGACTGGAAACGGTGTCTCTCAAAGCACCAGCTGGTGTTGACTTTCCTTTAGCTGGGAATTGGGATCACTAACAGAGATGCCTGACAGCGCCACACTTATTTATTTTGGGGAAAGTTTTGCTGTTCTTTTGTGTGTACCACGAATCAAACCCAAGGCCATGCACAGGCTAAGAACAGACACTGTGGTTACCGCGGTGCTAGAGCCCCAGTCCTGCAAAGATGTTTTAGGTGCCAATGAAGTAAGTTTAAAAACAAAAGCGTCAGTGCTAAGGCCCATGGCCTCCGAGAACTGAGCACAACCCCAGGTAAGGCACATGAGCACTCAGAACCCAGTATCTTCCTCCGACCAAACCACACTGGGCTCACAGGCGGGAGGTCACCGGAATCCAAAATGGCTTTTTCCCTGTGAGGGCTTTTGATTTTTAAAAAGACAATAACAGAAGAAACCCGAAACACCCAGGCGAGATCACCCCAACATTTATAGAGATGCGGGACAAGATGGCTTTCAGTTGCTCAAATGCTTTTAGTTTCAAATATTCATGGTAAGGAAACATCTTTTTATTATGAAATCTTCACATTTTCAAACTTCTCCCAAAGACTGGGCCAGTAACGAGCACAACCAACCAAAGTGATGCACTGGCCAGGCCATTAAACAGGGGAAAGCAAGAAAACTGGCCTCATTCGGCCGCACTACAATGTCTTCTTGGATCAGAAAACAGAAACCACGTCCAGGCGTGTTCAGCGAGCAGCCAGTTCCCCTCAGCCCAGAGCTGGGAGGGGACAGGGTGGTGGATTCAAGCTTTGGCCGGAGCAGAGATTTCTCCCATGACACGGATGCTCGTGGTTAGGGCTTCAGAGCCAGCTCTACTGTGTGAGCCTGTCTGGAGAACCCTAAATGCGGTGTTCCCCAACACTGGTTATGTTGAGCTGCCAGTCCCTGCTGCATGAGACGGCACGGCCGGAAGGGGCCTCTCAGACAGGAAGTGCCCGTACAGGACAGTGCTCGTGCGAGTGTCCTGGGCCTGCACTTCCAGCCCCCAGAAGGGCCGGAAGGAAGTTTCTGTGTCTAAGCCCCAGTCTCTTCGGTTTGTTAGGCACAGACTAAGATGACCATTCGGGACTTCAGTCTTTAGGTTCTCCACGGTTGGGGACCTGTTCTCGGGCCTCAGACACCTTCTTTCCAGCTTTCCTAACGCGGCCTACTTCTGTGACTGTGTGATTTTGGGTACAAAGACATCCAGCTAGCTCCTCAGCTCGGCCGAGTGAGGAGGCCGTAAGAAGTGAGGGTTCTGCTAGTAAATGCTACGGCAGAACCCAGGACTTCAGCTGCTGCCCCGGCCCGCCGCATGCTCACCCTGCACGTTCTGAGCCAAGCCCAGGGTCTTCTGGACGTCCCGGCAGATCTTGGAGAGGCAGTGGTGGAACTCTTCGTCACAGGCGTTCTTGCTCTGCCCACAGGTCTCGTAGCACCGATCATGCTGGTTGCAGCACTTGGTCAGGGAGGGGATCCCGACGTTGAGCTGCAGGAGGCAGTGGGGGCCTGCGGTCAGCGGATCACAGTCCTCTGCAGAGGGGCTGCGTTCAGAGCCTGACCGGAAGTGAGTGAAGGTGCCTGCCGCACGGGGACTCACAGCCCAGTGTGCCTTGCTTTGCGGCAGGGTCCACCGTGCAGCTCAGCCTCCGAGTCTGGGACTGCAGGGTGCGCCGCTGCGCCCGCTGCCCCACCAGCACTCTTCCATGCCCACCAGGACTGCTGTCCGGCCTGCTCTCGTTTCCCCTCTCTGCAGTGCAGATGCGCAGTTACCTGCCAGGTACAAACACGCGCCCAGCTGTCCGGACACAGAACATAGTTCCAAAACACGAGCTAAAGGTTTCTCCGGGCTAGGCAAGCAGCATTTGTGGATACTTCCAAATATTCCGTACCCTCCCCCAAATGACACATACTCCACGGGAGACGCCACAGAGAAGCGCCAGGCACCCATAGCTCACTGTGCTTTGTTCCTTAGCCCTCATGGTTTTTGTTTTTTTGGTACCGGGGATCAAACTCAGGACCTTGTGCTTGCCAGGCAGGCACTGGCACCACTGAGCTAAACCCCCGGCCCGCAGGCCTCACGTATTTGCTCATTCCCTAAGATGCCACCTGAATCTGTGACTGGCCTCTAAGTGGCTCCTCGTACTTTCCTCAGTTACCGGGTCAGGCCCAGCCTCCTGACAAGCACACTGCTGCCCCACTTTGCCTTTTTTAATACAGAAAATACGCTCTATCTCTGCTTCTCTCCCCTAGGAGGTATTCTTTCTGTACCTGAAACTTACATTGTGTTGGCGACATTAGGAAATATCATTTAAATGGTATTAACATGAGCAGCATTCAAATATAAAACATTAATTTTATCCCATTTAGTTTTGCTAGCAGTTATTAAATGTTTTGCGGAAAAACAATGTGGCAAACCCATCACTGTTACAACAGGCCGCACTGCGAACCTGGGCGCACACTAGTCCTACACGATGGAAAGCCGGACAGCAAGCCCGGAAGTCACCAGAAAACCTGTATTCACCTGGACACCGAACAGCGGAGAACCACACCCATTCGGTGGGGAGGGTTTGTATCCATAGCGTGGAAAAGGCTTCGATCCTGCAAAATACAATGAAAATACAAACTTTCAGATAGGACAGAAACAAAATACTCAGATCCACATGTGCCACGCTAGCCTTGGAAATACCATGCTTTAGCTGGGTGGTGACCAAACTGTACTTTTGTGTTTTGTTTCTGCAATTCCAGGATCGAGCCCCAGGCTTCCTGCACGGCGAGGAAAGCACTGTACCAGGGAGCTACCTCCTCCGCCTGTTTCTACGTTACTTTTTCTTTCTTGTCAGTATGTGTGTAGCACGAGACTACACCCCTAGTGGGGAGTCGGTCACATACAGGACCCAGCCTAATGCTTTTCACGTCCCCTCCCCTCCCCTCCCCTCCATCTCTCTGTCCCTTCCCATTTGGAAAAGATCTATTTCTCTGCTTCCTTTTCTCTGTCCTTTATTTTGCTCTTTAATGTATTAAACTTTGGGTTTCTCACAAAGGAGAAACCATGCAATATTTCAGCTTGTGTGTCTGATTTATTTCACTTTACATTATATTTTCAGGGTGCATCCATTTTCTTACAACTGACCAAGTCTATGCTTTTTCTCTTTTCTTTTGGTACCAGGGATCGAACTCGGGACCTTGTGCTTGGAAGGCAGGTGGCGGAACCACTGAGCTAAATCCCCGGCCCCCCAAGTCTATGCTTTTTAACAGACCAGTACTCCACTGTGTATACGTACCACATTTTCTTTATCCATTCATCTGTTGATGACATATAGGCCACTTCCAAGATTTAGCTACTGAGTTGTGCTGCTATAAGCACACGTCTCACTAAGTTGCCCTGGCAGTCCTCAAATTTGCAGTCCTCCTGCCTCAGCCTAAGTAACTGTGATTACAGACATGTACCACCACGCCCAACTTGTGATTGTCTTTATTTTGAGGCAAACTACGAATCTAATTTATCTAATTACTGCCTAATTATTTCTCTGGTGGGAAAGAATGTGCAATATATGCTCATGTGCACATATACACGTACACACACACAGCAGTTCACAAAACTTAATTATTATGAATCATACTCTTCTTTCCAAATCATGCCAAAGCATATCCTGGACTTGCAGTGAGGCCAGAGTCCCACGCCAGATGGAGCTAATGAAGAGATCAAGCCACTGGGGATCGGTGTTCCCCAGTTACGCTCTCCCCACCAATGGCAGCACGGTTCAGGAACGAGGACGAAGATGACAGTATAGTCGCAATCCTCAATTCCAGAGAGCATCTCACCCACGTCTTGCAGAATGACTCCAACACCCGTCACCCGCTGTCTCTCCGGATGTGTCCCGGTCCCTCCCGCTCCCACACTGGGTCGCTGCCAACTGCAAAGATGTTCTCTCTTCCGCTTTCAGGCAACACTGCCCCTCAGGACAACACAAAATAGGCCAACTCCCTGCTTTACCTGGCAGTCCTTTCAATGGACTGGGGCTACTGTCTATCTTCATTCTACAAAGGAAGTGTCCGCTTATTTCAGATATAACCACAGTAGTTTCACACACCACCTCACGTTGGACAGATAAGAGAGACACAAAGTAGTCCAACAACTTTCATTCAGCCAATAGTGCCAGGAGGCCGAGATAAAGACAGGTCACCCTGTGAAGGTAACGAGGAAAAAGCCACTCGGAGTAATCAGCCATCAAAATGAGTAGCACAGTCAAAGTAGTGATGGGAACGGCCTTGGGAGTTGCTGAGCAGCTCCCTGCTTGGCGGAGCCCAGAAGCCTCCAGTCTGACCCAGGGCGGGCAGAGCAGTGACGGCTGCTGGTCCTGAAGGAACGGTGAGGTGGATGCAGAGGGGCCTTGTTCTCCAGCACTGCCCACGAAGGGTTATTTCCGGGCCTTCAGGAGACGGGAATGCTTTGGGCTGTCACGGTCACTGTGTTCCTTCAAGGCTTTTTGTAAAAGTTATGTTTATTAGTCCAGGTTTGCAAGACACAAAGGTCACACTCTGAGGAGAGTGGGTCCGTGTGCGTGGCGCGCCTCCACTCTTCCATGCCCCTTCCCTGCACCTACTGGTGGTAGTCGGCGTTCCCAAGGAGCAGTTCTCGCTTCCGCCTCCCATTCCAGGAGCCCCTAGCTGGGACCAAGCTCGGATGGCCCTCTCGCTCCACCCATACCGCTCTTGCCAGTCCGAATTCGCACTGTCCTCTCCCACTTACACCACCCGACAGCACTTCCTGTGGACTCTGCCTTCAGGATACTCAGCACCTGACTACTTCTCCCCACCCCACCCCTGCTTGATCTCCCCATTCTCAATCCGAACCTGAGCGCTCTCTAAGTCATACACGAGACCAAGGCTGTCTCCTACTCGAATCCCTCCCCTGGCTTCTCCTCTTACCCAGGATGGAAGCCACAATCCGAAAAGCCTTCGAGACCCTCTGGAACCTGGCCTTCCTGTGACTTCTCATTACCAGTCTCTTCCATCCCGTCACATCTGCCCCTTTGCTGGACACCCCGGGTCCGCCCCTGCCTCCTGACGCCTGCGTCACTGCTCCTGCAGGGTGCAGTCTGAAGGGCAGGGTCTCTGGCAAGCCACAGACTGTTTGAAACCTAATCACAATGGACGCTATGACGAGGTGGGGTTGCTGAAGGGTTGGAAAAGGTTGAATCACTGTTCCCGGAAGACTTCTCAAGTGACAGAAATGTGTTAGTTACTTTTCTCTCCTTGCTGAGACAAAACACCTGACACCCAAAGTGGGAGGGGAAGTGGTTTATTTGGCTGACAGTCCGTAGAAATTTCAGTCCATAACTGGCTGACTCCAAGGCAGGGACGACAAACAGGACAAACAGGAATCGCAGAGCAGAAACAACATGGTGCACACAAGGCAGCAAAGGTAACAAGAGAAGCAACATTCCTGGCAGCAGAAGATCACAAAAAGCAAGAGGCATTCACCTCTTTTCTGCCTCTTTTATCCCATCCAGACTGTCCGGATGAGGGCAGTGCCAAACTAATCACTCAGGTGTAGTGGTTTAGTAATCACACACCCTTAACCCCAGCATCACACATTCCAGATTCAACTACCTCTGAAAAAGAAAGTCCCACCTCATCTGCATGAGGCTTTGGGGGGACATCTAGACACAAACCATAACAAGAAATTAAAAGAACATTTTCATCAAGTTGGAATTATCAGCATGGTGAATCCAGACCACATGTTCACTGAAAAGACAGTAGTAATTAATGCACCAAATGGTATGTTCCATTCTCAACCTCACTGGTTTTTTGTTTGTTTTTTTTTTTGGTATTGGGGATCGAACTCGGGTCCTTGCGCTTGCGAGGCAAGCGAACTCACTGCTGTTTTTCATGTTAAGAGTCCCAGCTCCAACTGGCGAATTTTGTGAGGTTTGTGGAAAATGAAAAAAATATTAAATAAAGTCTTTTAATAAGAACAGTATCTGTTCAACTGAATAAGTATTTGATAGTAAATAAACTCCATAACCTAAGGGCCACATAATTGAATTTGTAACAATGACTCCTCCCAAGTCTTCCCCACCTGACCGACAGGGCAAGCGAGGCCAGAGCCTGAGTCACCGCCAGGGACTGGTCCCTGACGGGTCCTCCCTCTAGACTGCTCTTCTCCAGGTCACCAGAAAGTCACCTTTACCACTTTCCGGTTTCTTCTCAGATATTCTACAGAGGCCTTTCCTGGACGGGGGCCAGCACCACACTGCTGCCTCTGACCTGCAGGATGCCATCACTGCGGGCCCACGGTGCACCATCCACGCTTTGTCCCTGACCATGAGCTCCGTGGACAGAGATTTCGTCCGTTTGGTTCACTGACAAACCTTCAATTAGAACGACACCTGACACACGGACTCGATTCTCATATTTGCCTATCTGCAAAGAGTGAGAATGACTAAGTATTCCTCCTGATAAAACCTCCGAGAAGAAAAACGCCCTCCCCAGTGCACTAGCAGCATCGCTGTTACATGACACAGGTTCCTTTTAAGTTCATCTCTGTGTACACTCGAGTTTCACCATTAAAGACATGGAGTTTCCTACTTTTTTCAGCTCCCAGCATCAACCAGACCCGGGCCTTGGCTGATCTTACTGGAAATGTGATTTCCCAACTGCTATCTTAACAGTGAATTTCTAAACAGAAGCCAAAGTACTTTTCCGAAGCATTAAAATATTTAAACACTCACAAAAGTGCTTTTAAAGGCCCCAAATCTCTGCCTGAAATACTCGTTTATTACCCAAATTGCCACAAAACAGATTTTTAGATTCAAATAGAATTGAAGTTTTAAAAAAATGTGAAAGAAGTAAATGAAAAAATGACAGTACTGACCAACAAGAAGGGGTCACTGATACCCAGAGGGGAAAACTGTCAGGTCTTGGGCGGTTTCCCAGGGTTACCGGCTAGCTCTCTCTCGCCAATCGCCCGCAAAGTCTGTACAAAGGTCGCTTTGCCGAAGAAGAGAAACACCAATTCCCGAAAAAGGGAATACTGCGTGATTTTTAAAAGTTCTCGATTAGCTTTGCTGCTCTGCCGACTCATTTACCAGAGCTAAAAATCAGTGCTGGACTCGGTTCTTTCCGGAGAAGACCGCGACTCCACCGCAACAGTGTGCAACTCCGTGGGGAAAAGTAAACGCGCGGCGACCTCTGGGGTCAGCGCCCGCCCGCCCGGCCCCGCCCGGCCCCGCCCGGCCCCGCGCACCGTCGCGGCACCGGTACCGGCACAGCCCGTCCTCGCCGCCCAGCAGGTCCAGCGCGGCGTTCAGGTACGTGTCGATCTTGTGCACGCCGTTGCGGATGGTCTTCAGCGTGGCCCTCCAGTCGGCGGTCGCGGCCGGCTCCTCGCACCCGACCGCGCCCGCTAGGAGCAGGAGGAGCAGCAGCGGCAGCGCAAGCGCGGGTGGCGGGGGCCGGGCCATGCGCGCGCCCCGTCCGAGCCCCGGCGCCCGGAGCCCGGCTCCGCGGCCG
>NW_004624830.1:135706-157596 GCF_000247695.1 Heterocephalus glaber | reverse complement strand
GCGGGGCGCGGGGCGCGGTCGCACCACGTGGTCCCGGCGGCCCGACTGCTGGGGCGGCGCCTCCGCCGCTGATCTCGTCGCGCGGGGCCGCGGTGACAGTGGGCGTCTCGGCGCGGGATTTTTTAACGAGGTGTGATCAAAATATACGGTGAGTCTTTCTTAATGGCTGTAGTGAAAGGGGCGTGGCCAGGAACCGCTCAAACCCTCCCTCGCTTCGAACTGGCCCTCTCCGCGCGTCTCTGGAGGTGTCCAGGAATACGCCAGGCGCTGCCGCCCTCGCCGTTCACCAGGAGGCAGCTCCTAAAAACAGGACGCTGCGACCTCATCCACCGTGTTCTCCGGATCTGCTGCCCTGCGACTCTGGCTCCTCCCGAGTGAGTGACCACGGAAGGGAAACATCCATTCAGGACCTGGAGGCGGCCGGGACAGCGCAGCCGATGATGCTCCGGAAAGAGGACTCCGGGGTTGCTGCACCAAGTGCGGAAGACCGTGGGAAGAGTGTTCAGAGCCAGGGGAGGATCGGGAGCGGGGTTCATGGCAATGTGTCTTACTGCCAGTCACTTTAAAAGGTAAACATTCGCCAGGTTTTTCCATCACCCGTGTCTTGCAGCCGCAGCGGAGACGAAGCCCCAGGGCCTGGCCTGAGCGGTCAGCCACGCCTCGGGGTCAGTTGACAGAGGAGCTCCGGGGGCCTGGAGACCGGGAGAGCGCGCCTCACCTGGGGGAGCCTCCTCCGGTCCTTCCCGGACCTCGGCCGAGGCGGCTGCAGTTGGGAGGGGGGGAATGCCATCAGCGCAAGGCCAAAGCGATGCCCGAATATGACGACGTTTCCTTCTCTGGCAAGGATGACTCCAGCTACATTTGAACACAGCAAATAAAAACTTCACCACATCACCACTTTCCTACACAAGGTTATTTTTTAACTTGATAGTTACAGTGACGTCTCTTGTTTTTCCCGGGGACTCTGCAGGATCCATAAATAACGACTCCACTACTTTTCACCAGAGGTATAAATATCGAGTTATCTCATCCCAGCTGTTCCCAAGAATTTTATAACAGGATCCAGGCTGAGATTTGCAAGCGTTGGGAATTGTTTTGTTGTGGTGGTAGGGATGGGCAAAGTGAGGAGAGAGGACCAGTGGGAGGAAAGTCGAGAACAGCAGCAGGGGACAGAGTTTAGTAGTGGGGGCGAGAAGCCCGGTGACTGGTTTTGCGATCAGAGACCGTGTAGCAGACATCCGGGGCCGTAGGCTGCCTGCCAGCTCCTGGAGGTGCAGGGCCATCCGTGCTCACTGTATTTCCTTAACATCCCAGCAGGAGCCCCTACCCTCACCTTCTTTCCTAGATGTCCTCCCATGAGCCTAAAAAACACACTCCTGCCCCTTTCGTGCTTCCTAGACCTCGGAGTGAGCCAGGAGCATGTACTGTAATCGCAGTTTAGGGGAACCCCAGGGCCATTATAATGTCATTAGCATTGTGGCTGGGCTTTGGTCCACTCGCTGGTTCCATCTGGACCCTCCGAAAATCAAAACCTGCCCCTCTGGACATGAGGGCGGAGACTCTCGATTGTATTGCGTCCAGTCAGTTACCACTCTCAAACACTCCCCAGATTCTAAGAAGAGAAGAAAAGCCAACTGAGCAACTCGCTGGACTTGCCACTCTGGTTGTGGTGGCCCTGTTCTTGAGGGAGGACTTTCATTGCTGACAGGTGCCACCAGCTTGGAACTCTCCCAAGTGCACTTTAACCTCAACCTTGAGACAGGACGGCCTGTGCCTGCACCGGGTCAGTGAGTTTCCTCATCAACTCCCTCCCGCTCAGTGCAGCGCATATGCACCCACTCACTTAAACAGGCTTTCTGTGAGGAAAAGAAAAGTTTGTTCCATTGAATGGGGACTAAAATCAGGAATAGACTTTAGCAGCTAACTGAGAAAAGCAGGGTTTATTACATCCGTGTGTGGATGAGCTGACTTTGGGAGAGAGAGAGAGCAGCAGCTAGCTAGGAGAGATTTCATCTGTGTGTGCATGGGCTGACACCAGGAGAGAGAAATCAACAGCTAACTGGGAGGAATTAGGCTTATACAAGTATTGAAGGGGCTGAGGGATCTGGGGTGAATGTTTGTGATTGAGTCGAAGGACAGTCTGCACAGGTGTGTAGATAATCACTGGCACTGGGGAGGTTGTCCTGTTTACTGAGAAACAGCCTGTTCTCTGCTGAGAGCAGCCTGTTTGCTTGGCCGTGAGGACCTCACAGAAGTGGGACATGGCATACACTTTTCCTTTAATACATCTCTGCCTTTCTTACTACTTCTCTGTGTCCTGCTGCATTCTTTGTTCAGGATACAAAACCCCTAAGATCAGGGGATACTGAGACACCTGTCCTTTGGGTAACAGTTTGACTGCTGGGGTTGACAGTCTGGTTGTACTATTATTGCAGATAGGTAAGTTAATTAGATATTTTGTAGGCAGTTAGACAGGGCCAGCCCACAAGGAGCCAACATGGAGGACAGTGAAGACACATTCACTGAAGGCCAGCATTGTAAAAGAAAAGAAACTACCACAACCGCATAGGATGAATAATGGTTGATGTTCTAAATAGGTACCAGTCACCTGGGTAGAGGCCAAGGTTTTAACCCAGGCTTTCCAGGAAAGATCCCCGACCCAGCCCTTACCACCGAAAATCCTCGCTCATTCCTTGTACGCTTATGTGACTTGTTTCTCCATTGGATCCCCATTTAATCAGTATTACCTAAGTGACTATACTTATCATAACCTTACTGGTTGTTCATAGTTTTGTCCACCTTATGAGTTCTCATGGGATCAGTATTACTTTAGCAACTGTACTCGCAACCTTACTAGTTGACTTTAGTTTTGTCCCACCTTGAACCCACCTCACCTCGTGGCTTTGTCCCATAAAACACCTTTGAGAAGTTGGGTGACCCGGCAGCCTGCTTTCTGGTCCCCCTTCTGTCTCTTTTAGAGCTATCTCTCAATAAGTTCTTCCTATTCTTAACCTCCGTTGCTCCTAGAATTTATTCTTTGATTTTAGAGAACACGAACTCGAGTTTTGGATATTTAGCAGGTTTGGGAGTTAAATCTATTCCCCCTATATCACCATCTGTTTCGAGGTTTAGAGAAAGGATGAAAGAGAACTTATGAAATTGATATGGGGCACCAAGTAATCCAAATAAGGGAAATAATCCAAATAATGTAAGGGAAATATTATACTTCCCAACCTGCTAGATATCTGAAATGGTAGTTCATGTTCTCTAAAATTTTTTAAAAAATGAATTCTAAGAACAATGGAGATTAAGAGTAAGGGAATATTTATTGAGGGAAAGATAGCTCCTGCCTGAGAGGGAGAGAAGGAGACACCCAGAAAGTGGGTTGCTCACCCACTCCACTTCCCAAAGGTGTTTTATTGAGCAAAGCTACAAGGTGAAGTGGGTACAAGGTAGAACAAAACTACAGTCAACTAATTAGATCCAGTTGAAAATTACTAAGTGGGCATAAGGTGGGACAAAACCATGATCACCCAGTAAGGTTACAAGTACAGTTGCCCAGGTAATATTGACTAAACGGAAATCAAATGGGAAAACAAGTCACATAGCAAGCATACACAGAATGAACAAGAAATTTCCAGAAAGGAAATGGACTAGGGAGATTTTGGTCCTCACTTAGTGATTGGTGCCTATTGCGAATATCAATCACTGCTATTCATCTCTAGGGGAAGTATGTGGGTGTAGCAGTGTCTCTCTTTTTATAATGCTGAGCTTTAGTGAAGACCATCTTTGGTATGGACTCCCTAGTGCCACCCTATCTAACTGCCTACAAAATATCTAATTAACTTAGCTGTCTACATAAAAATGAGGGAGCAAAGACAGATTTTTTTGAGACATGTTAATACTGAAAGCAGAAAAATGAGACGAGCTGTGAATGTATGTTGTGTCCAGCAGTGGACAGCTCACCACAATTGTCATGCCACGCCACTGCTCTGCTGGAAATCTGCTCCCTGTGATCCTAAACCCAGCACCAGTAAAAACTGGAGAAAAAACCACAAAGTTTAATGTACCAAAAGATGATTTACTTGGGGGAAAAGAAAGGATAGACAGCTGTCATGAGGTGATGGGGCTTCAGGGCCGAGAGCCCATGAGCTCTTATCTCTGGCTCCTTTTCTTGGGGACCAGTTACTTTCCCATCCTCCAGGTGAACATGTGTCCACGTCTGATCTGTTCTCTTGACTCTTTGATCCCAGGTCTGCCTGCCTACACTCCTTCTGGCCATTTGGTTTCTTCCTGTCCCTTTGTAATGAATAAGTGAAGGAGGAGGGCCTATTAAGAAGGCAGTTTACTTAATGATTAAATAAAGGGACACGTGTGCATGTGTGTATCTGGTGCAATACTATACTGATGTTAAAATGAGAACATGTATATATGTGTAGGTGTGTGTGTGTGTGTGTGTGTGCGCGCGCGCGCACTTGCCTTACATATTAAACAGGACTTCTCAGGAATTGCATTTTGTCAGGTGAATGAGGGGAGTTGGCTTTCCTGGTCTTTCATTTCTGACTTCCTCGGTGTTAACTTTTCTTGATAAATTCTTATGGTAATTGTGTTACCTGGCTTCCCTCTCAGTCTAATTTTTCTTTCCCTCCTTTGTCTAATTGTCCTAACTGCAAAGTGTACCTATTATAGCAGGAACAACACATGAAAGAACTGAGTGCCACTCAGAGAGGTGGAGGGTAACCGAGGTTTATTATGCCAGCAGGCCCAGTGGAGTTTGTGACTCCAAATTCTGAGCCCTGAGCAGGAGTTATGCAATTCCTTTTATACCGAAGTTACAGAAGCAGAACAAAGGCAAAGCAGTGATAGTTTGCAGCTTAGCAAATCTGGGTGACCTTGGTCGAGTGAAGAAAAAAATAGGCTCCCATAGAAACAGGATGTGGCAAAACCATTATCTATAGGAACAGATTTGTCAGGGCAAAGAACAGGAGCCACAGGGAGGAGAAAGATCAAAGGGGAAGGTGACGGAGAGCAGTAGTTATGGCCTTTAGAGTTTTGTCTAACACTTAAGACTTAGGTTTTGTTTTTATAAGTTTTGCTTTCCTCATCATACCTGTAGAGGCAGAAACTGCTTTTAGTAAGTGATGAGTTCTCTAGCAGACCAAATGGCCCCAGTGGTCCTGCATTCTAAAATGGCTCCTGTTCCTGAAATGGTTCCTGCTTATGGAAATGAGCCCCTTTGGAAAAGTGAAACCTACCCACCCCCCCGAAAAGCAAAAACTAACTTATTGCTCCATCCTGCTATGCGCATGATCCTCCCCTTCCAATCACTTGGTGTCCTATTGCTCAACTCTCACGATACTCTCCCCACTGCACCGGCCTATATAAATCTCACCCCGGTGAGTCTCGCCCTCTCTCACCATTGTTTGAGGCAGTCCAGCAGCTCCTTCCCCGATAAAGCCCTGCCTTGGGTGCTCCTGTTTCAGCTCGTTTTCTTTTTGGTTTTTTTTTTTCAGCTCATGTTCTTTCAGTAAGTTTCCCTATTGATCTTAATAAAGCTCAGGGAGGCCTTTACCCTATCTCTTCCCTACAGTTAAAACCTTGAGACAGGTGCTATGCCAGGTGTTTTATGTAAATATGTAGCATCATTTTCACACAATCCATGTTATAGATGGAAAGTGAGACACAAAGAAGATAAAATGCCCAGGGTCAAACTTAGTAGGTTGTAGATTTGGGGTTTCAACCCTGGCTTTATGTGACACAATATCATTCAATGAGCTAAACCTTTAATATAGTCAATACATCACCCCTACATGAAGAGAGAATTTAGTCAAATTTTCTGACAAGTAAAACATGTAGGTTGAGGGTGTAGCTCAGTGTTGTTGAATATGAACACAGTCCTGGGTTCAGCCCCCAGCACAAACAGACTTGTATGCTTGACCAAAATATTTATTTGCAAATTACACAGCAAAATTCCAATATAGCAAACCCTTTTGATGAGAACATTAACAACACACATACTGTGTGTAGTAAAATTTGTTCCATTGTCATTAAAATGAAACTGCTGGTAGATCAAATCACGGTTTCAGACATTGTGCTGCGAAATAAGAGGCCTTCCCACATGATAGCTAATCCAGTCAAAATAATTGGCCACTTTGGTGTAAACGCCCGGAAACTCTGGCTTTCCACAGTTTTCACCCCAGCTCACAATGCCCCAAACGTAAGTCACATTGCTGGTGTCCAGGCAGACGAGGGGCCCCCCAGAGTCCCCTTTACAGGCATCAATGGAACCATCAGCTGTACCTGAGAAAGAGAAAGTCAGACATTTCCTTCTGTTCATCAAGGGCACCATGTCTTCCCGTCTCCTCCATCGTTGAGTTTAATGAATTCGGCTTTCTTACGCTTTCCTGGCAGTGTTTTAATTCTCACCACAATCCCTTGAGGTAAAGCAGCACGATTTTGCCCACTTTACAGATGAAACAAGGCACAAAGGGATTTACTAATATGCCCAAGGTCACAGAGCAAGCAAGAGGCAGAGCCTCAATTGAACCTAGGCAGGCAAACCTGAGAGTTTGTCTCCTTAACGTGACCCTGGCTTCCGGTGGATTCTGTGCTATTCAGCCCATTTGCCCACTGCTGCCCTGAGCTCTTGTCTCAAGATGGGAGCGCACTTTCTTCTCTCTCTTCTGACATGAGTTTTCAATCACTGTTGGAATAGTTTTCTCCCAGGAGTCCATGTGCTGGGAGCAGGTGCCTCAATGTGGCCGTGTGAAGAGGTAACTCTAGTGGAAGGTCTTGGGCCAGTGGGATTAAAGCAGAATTACCACAAAAGGAACAAGGTCCTTCTCCTTTCTTTGGCTTCCTGTCTTTATGTGGGATCACTCACTTCCCAGCGTGCCCCTTGCCATGAAATCCTCGCCAGGTGGGCTGACGCCAGCTCCATGACCTTAAATCTCCACAGGTGCGAGCTAAGCCCACCTCTTCTTTATAAGGACTCTGCCTGTGCTCACTTCAGCAGCACACACTCTATGAGGACCCAGCCTCGGGTATTTCATTGAAATAACAACACCCACAACAAAAACCCTCATGGTGCTTACCTGCGCATTCCATTTCCTTCTCATAGTAGCGATTTTGGTAAAACTGAGAGCAGTTGCTTATTAGGTTAACCTCACCCCACCTAAGCGAGTAGACTTTTTGGTTATCTAAACAAAGTGAGAAAACAGACATTTAGAAGTCACAAGTGAGAAATCTAAACACTTGTAATGTAGTGAACCATTAGGCATAGAAATGAATATACATGTTTACATACATATATACACCTTTGAGAACAACTCCCTAATGCATTTACTCATACTCTCCTCGTATCCCTAGTTTCTTTCTCTCTTTTTTTGGTACCTGGGATTGAACTCAGGACCTTGTGCTTTCGAGGCAGGCAGTGGAACCATGGAGCTAAATCCCTGGCCCTCTAGTTTCTATAATTGTCTTCTAAATTTGGATGGATAGTCATAGGGTTATTGGACATATGCCCTGAAGTCCTATTCATTTAGGAAAGAGCTGTTACCTGGAGATACTCAGGTAAAAATCCTTCCCCTTTGGCAGGGGAATTGGGTAGGAATCAGTGACAGGACCTTCTCACATAAACTCATCCTAGCTTCTTCTTGTTCTTTATTTCCTGGAAAGTGCTTGTTAGCATGAAACCTTTTTAAGACGTTAGACTAAAGAAAATGCACACGATGTACCAATTTGCATGCGTTTCTGTGTATCTATAAGAACATTTGTCTCCTAAGCCATCTAATGCGATTGAAAGGGGATTTTGAATTTCCTTTGTAGTCACGTGAAAGTTTGGGGACCTGAACATCTCTGATGCATGGAAAAAGGGGGCCAGGCACTGTGCACTGCCTGCCCAGGAAAGAAGAGAAAAACCTAAGGACACGGGAAGATGCATCAGAGCTGAGAGACAAATCTTTGCCCCACCTCTCCTCCTCTGTTTTCCCAGCTCACAGCAAATTCACATTGCAGTCTCTCATTTGGTGTCAGCTTCCTGGCCACCCAAAACTCCCAGAGGGCAGGGCGGGGTGGGGCAGGCCTGACTCATTCTGTACCGCTGCCCAGATGCCCAAGCCAGGCTAACACAAAGGAGCTGCTTATTAACTACGTAACCAATGGGTCCATGAACTCATAACGACTTAGTTTAAAGTTAAGAAGCATCTCATGCAAAAGATCCCCCACTCTGCTCCTTGAATACTCTCTATATAAAGTACCTGGGGATAGGACACCCAGAGACCCAGCATTGCAGTGAGCACATGGTAGTTAAATATAGAACTAATACAGAAATAAATAAAATCCACCAAAGTTCATGGAAAATCAGTTTCTTTTTCTCTCTCCATTAAGACATATTTCAAGTTAGTCTCAAGAAGTTTGCTTTCCTCAGAACAGGAGCTTTTTAAAAATTAGTAATTTATTATTTTCCTGAACCCAGGAAAGGTCTTTTAAAATCATGAACAATTTTATGCAGCTCAGGAAATTACCTTCCCCTCTGCACTCCTGTGTTATAAATGTCTCAAGGCACTGTCACATTCTGCCACTCCGTCTCATGCCCCTTCGGTACAGTAAGCTCTTTGAGCCTGGCCTTTGCCTTTCAACTTTATAAATAAACATTCAACCCTTTGTTGGTTGACTGGGTCCATATTTTCATCAGTGAAATCCTGCCTCTTTAGCATTAGAATTTTTACAAAAAAATAGTAAGAGCTCTGTAAGTGTGCTGAACTGTGTTTAGATATCCAACTACCAGCTCAGAAGAAATACATGGAATAGAAGAGCATGTTAGACACCACTTCAAGAACAGAATCAGCCAAATTCGAGGCTGTGAAAATGAGGATTCTCCAGTTGCTTGTATAAATACCTTTTCAGTAAAAGCAAAGAACAACTGTTCTAGATTAAAATCGATTCAAGAAAAATAGCTACCAAAAGCAATGTGTGAACTTTGGATCCTGATTCAAACAATCTGACTGTAAAACTGCATTTGTAAATCAGCGGGGAATGTTAAACATGGACTGGTTACTAAATCATGTTAAGAATTAGCTCCCTGTGGGGAGAGTCTGAAGATGGCGCTGTCCTTCTCTGGGAGGCTATCCGCTGAGTATTCATGGCTGAAGCCGCGTGAGACCTGGGATTTGAGTTAAATTCCTCCAGGAAGGCTGTGGGCGACCAGGTTACACAGCCCTGGATCCAGCCTGTGCCCTTCGGTGCCCAGCCCCTGGTGCTGACAGCCTGACCTAGGGGCAACACCTCAGCAGTGGCCCTGGACTGGGGTTTCCAGCAGGATTCCCAAGAAGAGAGCTGCAGGGAGGGAGGGAGGGAGAGATGGAGAAAAGCTGACAGTGACAGAGTTCCTCTGTAGCCCTTGTGGTCCCCCGACTCCCAGCCACATCTTTATCATTCATCCATTTATAAACAGACCTTCCTCGCTACCCATGGAGACCTGGATGGCCATTGGGAGATGAAATAAGAACACCAGAATGTTGGTAACTGAAGAAACGGGATGACAAAGAAGGATTTATAGTAGAAATAAAATGCATTCTTTAAAAACAAGGAACACAAGGACATAATACTTTCTGGATGAGTTAATTCCTAATTTAGTTATTTTAGACATCTTGAGTATTCAAACACACCACCTATCCACAAATTAACACATATATATATTACAATTGCCAACGCAGCAGTTAGAAGGAAGGTGTTGGAATATGAGTCTGTAAGATCAAAGCTAGGAAGTTACTCAGGGTTTCTGCTAACGGAAAGAATCTGAGAGGTCAAAAGAGAGCTAAATTTCAAGGTTAAATCTTCAAAATGAAGAGAAGAGTTCCAACTGTTTGACCCTAACCCGAGTCTAATTCAGCAGGTCTCTCTAACCATCTGTCTCTAACTGCCCCTCTCCTAGAGAAGAGGCCAGGGGGTGAGCACCTGTGTTCTCTTCCTCGCTGTGCAGGGCTGAGACGTGGGCTTGGGGAGGGGAGGGGAGGACCGTAGGACCAGTGACTCATCGAGTTTAGCCCCTAGCAAGTCTTCCCCCTTATCTGTGGCTAATTTCTTTATTGAAACCTAATATTTATCCATTGTTGGGGGTATAGTATGTTAATTTAATACATGTATGCAATGTGCAATAATCAAATCAATGTAATGAGCATTCCGTCTCTTCGAGCGTTAATCGTTAGGTGAGTTGGGAATTCGGTACTCTTCTCTCTTCTGGTCATTTTGAGATGCATCACAGGTTGATTTGACCTGTGGTCATGCTACTCTGCCGGCCAAGGAAGAGGCAGAAGTAACCGCCAGAGCTTCTCTTGTCTCCCCTCCCCTTCCCAGGCTCTGGGGGCCTCTGTTCATTCCAGCTTCCCTACCCTTTTAAGGTCCTAGCCACATTCCAGCAACAGATGCAAGCAAAGCTGTCTTGTGTGTCTTCTTGTCTACATGTTTTGTTCCTGGCAAGCGTTTACCCTTCAGTGGTAACTTTGGGTCATGGAGCGTATGTGACTTTGAAAGTCTGGAGAAGGGCTGCGTGCGTAACTTGCAGGACCCATGGGAAATCAAAATGTGGGATGGGCCTTCTCCAGAAATCAGTTAGAATCTCATGACAGTGACAGCCAAGAGAGGAAATCAAACTTGGAGCCCTTCCGAGCACAGGGACCTGGGCAGTCACAAGCCCACACTGAGGCTGAGCTCTAGGAGATCAGCTCCCATGCTTTTCTACTCCCGTTCATTTCCGCCCCTGGAAGCTGATGAACAAATTATAAAACACATACCTTTTTCTCGACCCCAGCCAGAAATGATGCAGCTGTCCTTAGGTTGGAATAGATATGGAGACCAGGGGACACAGGCAGGGATGGAATTAGAGAACACACATTCTTTGTGGCTGGGACGTTTTTTTATTTCAATCAAAGCAATGTCATTTTGGTAGGTAGTTCCGTTGTAGCCTTCGTGGATAATAATTCTTTCCACCTTTTCAACAACTATGTTAGAGTTAAGTTTTATCCAGTCTAAGAGTGAGGTCCATATTTGGTAATGGTGAGCTCTACTAGGTCTATAACAGAGAGGAAAAGAGAAATAAATAGATAGAAACCATATAAATGAACTTCTGACTCATATTCTCCCCTGTAACAGATGTTTGCATGTTCACAGATTTTAGTTTTGTAATCTATGCTATCATGGAGTGGTGAGATTAAATTTACTTACAAGAGAATTAAGTCAATGGTAAATGAAGAGAAGAATAATCCCTCTAACTGCTCAATACCAGGAAGATAAAGAACTCACTGACACCCAGAGATGCCCAGAGTGGTGTCCTTGCTGCTATTTAGATGCACTGTCACTGTAGATGTGCAAACAGAGACAGCACCTTGTCAGAGGTGTGGTTGAAGAACTGGACAATTCATGCCTCTGCCAACTCCAGAGCTCTCAGGGAGAAGGTCCCATAGCAGTTTCTAGCCTGACCCTGCAGACGGACTGCGTCCTAGTGCTGCGTGTATTCATCTGCTCACAGGCCTTTCCTCCTGCTAGACTGTGCTGCTGGAAATCAGGTGTAGGGTCTGTTATGGCTCAGAACTAAAACATCCCCCAAAGTCTCCCGTGTCTGGAAGGTGACTGGGTCACAGGCCACTATAAGATGGATTCATCCATGGACGAGTTCAAGCTAAACGTGCTGTTAGGAGGTACAGGCTGCTTGGACGAGGGCCACCCAGGGTGTGACCTGGAAAGGGTGTCCTTGGCTCCCCCCTTCTCTTCCTGCTTCCTGGCTGCCACTGGGAGAGCAGCTGTTCCCCACCAGGCCCTTCCACCATGCTGTTTCTGCCTTGGAGCCAGCTGACCATGGACTGAACCCACGGGAAACTGTGAGTCAAATAAACCTCTCCTCCTTTAAGTTGTAGGTGTTGAGTATCTTGTACCAGGGACAGGAAGATTAACATGGGGTCTAACTGGTCCATAGAGTCCTGCTGTCTGGTATTGTGCCTGGAACGCAGTAGGTGTTTTCATGTCTTGTTGAAGTAGTGAGGAGTTAAGTGTTTTCCTCATACTTCACTCTATTTTCAAACCAATTTTCAAATCATCGGCAAGTAAATCGGCTATCTAACATTATCTTATCAGGGAAAACAGTATAGTGTCACTTTGGCAAAATATTATAGCTTAGTTTTGCTTGTTTTTGGTTTGGTTTGCTTCATTTTTGAAGTAAGGTGCTGAATAACGATCTCACAGTCTAGTCATGCAGTGATGGTGAACCTTTAGGGTTCAGTGACACAAACAGCCTGCTGCAGCAACACGTGCCATAGGTTTGCTGCACTGGTCTAGTGTTTCCAAACAATGAAATATTTCATAAGATGGATTTTCCATAAGCAATGAAACTTAAACAAATTAATGGGAATCTTAAAAAAATGTATTGTCTGTATACCTTCTACTTTCTCAAGCAGCAGAAACTGAACAAAATGTATCCACCATAGTGATGATTCAGGTAATCGCCTCACAGTTAAACACTGATATCCTATGAGATAACATGAGGTTTGGGTGCTGTTTTTATACTCACTGTTCCGAGAATGCTGTGTTCCATATTAACTTGGGTTGCACTGTATGATAAGAGGTCTGAATATTGATTGCTTAAAGGTTAATTCTGTTGATTCATTCAGTATACTCAGAAAGTACATCTTGTGCGCCCACTGTATACCAGGCACTGTGCTAGGCTCAGGGATGCAGAAATGAGCAAAATCAGAAATCATTCCTACTTTCACAGAGCTCAGCAGGTTCTGGGGGCTTGGGTTCTGGGGCCCTGGCCATGAATAGTAGAAGGTATTTCGCAGTTACTAGAGTGCAATTTAGGGTTTCCCAGATATACCCCAATTAGCCACCACAATCTTTATTCCTTTTTTTCATCATTTCAGGACATCTGAAATACACTGAAGACATTTTTTTTTTTTTGGTGCCAGGGATCGAACTTGGGACCTTATGCTTGTGAGGTGGAAACACTGACCCAAATCCCCGGCCTTACTGAAGACATTTTTACCTGACGCAATGTGCAGCAGTCAGAACCCAGCAGCCACCGATATAAATTCCCCCGCAGTTGATTTTATCTCCATCCTTAATTGCCACCTGCCACGGGAAGTCTCCCTGCAAAAGACATCCATGCGTCACTGCTATTCTCCCACTGGCAGGCCGCAGGGGTGGCCCGCAGGCGGTCCTGGTCAGCCTCCTGGTCTCACAGAATCCCATCACGCAGTGTCCCTGACTTTGTACCCAAGTTTACCGCTTGTGCAGGCTTCCCTCCCACAATTCGCTTCCTTCGAGTGTGCACAGGTCTTTTGACTCCACAGGATATTTTAGGTAACAGTGACTTTATCCGTTTTCTTTCTTCAAGAAAAGAAGAGATTGTATCATTATTATTTTGAACCCATTGCCTTGTAGACAGACACAATTTGATTATCTGCCCCCAAACCAGTTAATACCAAACAGGACAGATTCATTAGTAAATTAGTTTGGACGCTAAACTATACTATTTACTTTGTTTAAAAATTCTGGTGTATGCCGGGGATTTAGCTCAGTGATTCCGGTGCCTGCCTCGTAAGCAAAAGGTCCCGAGTGTGATCCTCAGTACCAAAAAAAAAAAAAATTAATTAATTAAAAACAAATGCTGATGTAATATTAAAATTGATTGGTTCTCGAAAGTTCTTCCTAAATGTGGACTTGAGGCAGAGAGAAGCTGGCCAAGGTCAAGCACTTAGAAGCCTCTCGAGGAGGAGCAAGTGACAGTTAGGGGATTCCGGCCACGACACTGCAGAGGGCTCATGTCCTGAGGTCAGAGGAGTAAGCTGATGACATGAAGGTCGGCATCTTTTCACACTCACAGGCTTTACTCTCCAGCTGTTTACATGGAACTCTTTTCAATAATGTTAATGTTAACATTATGATATTAGAATTGAGTACTTTGCATGTATCAGCTTCCAGACGGAATATTCTCACAGTTTGTCTCACTTAATTATGGTATTAAACCCAAGGTAACAGTCCAGAAAACCCTGGACAGTTGGGTCAGCAGGACACATGTGACATGTGACGGTGTCTCCTCCCGTCTGAGCATGTGGACTGGGCAGATTCATCACAGGGAAGGCTCGGGACAGCAAGAGAATTCATGACAAAGGGAGAAATTAAGAGCATAAGATCCTCTCTTTATTCCACATCCAATGCCATGAACATTTCTGTAAACTTTCTTAGCCCCCAGTCAGAAAGGAAACTGTATTACTCTCAGTCACCTGCGGCCCACCAACAGGAGCAGGCCCCCAAGAAGGAGGGGTATGAGTGAACCCAGGTAGGTTTCTGGTCTACCCCTACTCAAAACTAGTTTGGGGAAGAACCAATGGAAGTCTTCAGTTTCTGCTTGGTTGTGTGAAGGAAAAGAGCCCTCCACTGTTGAGGACCATGAAACCGGGCTGCATAGTATCTGACAATCAATGCAATCTTGTGAGAAAATAAAGGGCTTTTGTTGAAAATCCCTTTTGATGGATACTTGTAGCTTTGAGAGCTAAATCTCACTCATTGGTTGGTTAAAAAATTGTTAATTAATTTTGGGACATGGCAATTAACAGTGACTCTTACATGAATCTCATTGTAAATACCTCCTAAAATAGGGAGCTATTTTATTCCCAATTTGAGGTTAAGTTTTTCACTTATAGTTATATGGCTACTAAATGTCAAGACTGAACACAGTCTGTGTGACCCAAATGCTCTGTAAATTATCATCTTCCTGCAAACTTAATACTTTATATTTTCTTTTAGGGCACACCTGGCCGGGTACAGATCATCAAAGGCTTCCTGTTAGAATAGGTCAACATCTATTTATTTCTTTTCTAGAAAGCATACCATAAGTCATTTTTGAAATTTGGTTCCTTTTTGATAAAACTGACCTGACAAAGTTAATATCAAACAGAAAAATTTTATGTAGGATTAGAGAGCTTTTTTCACTTCAAAAA
The DNA here is from genome assembly GCF_000247695.1 of Heterocephalus glaber. The sequence continues at coordinate 142,603 of NW_004624830.1, read as the reverse complement.
TAGTCCTATAAATTAACCCAGTTTTAAAAGCAGTTCTCAAGAATCACTCATGCTTGTTTTTCTTCAAAGCGATAAGAAAAGGAGAATTCTGTTATATTGTTCAATTTATATCAAAATTAACTGTTGCTTAAATAAATTATCTATATATATGCACATGACATTAAAATGCAAACTTAAACTAATGAACCACCAGTAAAAAATTATAAGATAAACCTACCTGTGTCCATATCTGCAGTCAAAATTTCTGTTTCTTCTATGATAAAACAGAAAATTCCAATGTTTAAAGTTATGTTTCTAGAGATAATTAAATCATTAAAGACACTTTGATAATAATTTTATCTTTAAAATTTGTGTTTCCTTTTCTTTTGAAGTGCTGGGAATTGAACCCAAGGCGTTCACACTCAGTTTTATTCCCAGCCTTTCTTATTTTTCATTTTGAAACAGGGTCTCCCTAAATTGCTAATTTATCTAAGCTGGGTTGGAACGTGTGATCCTCCTGCCTCAGCCTTCTAGAGTGCTGGGATTACAGGCATGCTCCAGCATACCCAGCTTGTCTTTCCTTTTGAAAGAACTGTAGAAAGCCCCCAAACACGTCATCCGACTTCATTTCTCTAGCTGGGTGATTGGAAAGGCTCCAGATGAACTCTAGAAATTCTCGATGGCCCAAAGCAGAGATGTCTGCTGGTGTAAGCGAGTGGCCAGAGTCATGGTGCCGCGGGTCCAGAGTTCAGAGCTATCTCAGTGCACACGTCAGAGGAGAGCTTCTCTTTCAGCTCTGCCCGCCTGAGGTCTTCCCACAGGGTTAGGAGCCGTGGTGGACACTGATTGAGCCCAGAGCTCACATGGAGAAGGCTCCTTTCACCGTGCACGAGAAGGCCCTCTTCGGGGGTCGAGCACTGTTTCTCACTGGCTTCGGTGCCAGCTGTGGCTAACGTTACCCATCTGGGATGCAAAGTCAAGGAAAGCACAAGGGCTCCCTTCCTTCCTCAGTGCTCTGCTTGAAGTTACACAGGACTTTTCCATCTTTGCTCTGCCGCCCCAGAACACCGCCCTCCCTGGACAGGGTTGTGATTTCTTTGACCTGGGGACTTGAAGGCAGATTCCTGCCAATGTGTTGCTCAGCTTTGTCCGAGGACCAGGCTGGGGACAGCAGAGCCCAGAAGGGCAACATCTTTTGCTTCTTCTCTGCTGCAGCAATTGCAAGGTTTGTTCCTGGAGTTCCACGTTCTCTTTGGGATGGCACACACGTGTGTGTTATGGCATACACTGTAGCTGTTCTCTGGGACAAGAGAAACTGCTCAGGACCATCCACAAAAGCATCTCCTGGTCGGAGACTTGAAAGGGAAGAAGGGGGGGTCCAGGGCAGCTGAGACTAGAACACAGCACAGATAGGTCCCCAGGAGCACAAGCCATGAGGAAAACAGCTAGTGTCCTGGTTATACAGAAACCGAGGACATCTATTCAACCACAACCACCACAACAAAAATCTCATCGTTGATAAATAGGTGGATGGGGACAAAATGGAAGCAGGTATTTGTAATGTCTAAATCTGACAATGAATTAATATCTATAACATAAAGGGGAGCCCTGAAAGTCAATAAGAAAGAAGCCTGCAATGAAAGAAACCTGAAGTTAAGAAAAGATTATGAGCTCATGAAAGCAATTTGAACTAGTGAGTGGAAAGAAAAAGGAGGAAACTAGAAAAGCTAGTGTGGATTTAAGTCTGTAACCCAAATCATTGGTTATTACAAAAACTCAAGTTAATAAGCAATGCCATCACTTGGAGGTCAGAGCTGAGCAAAATTAGGAAGCTGTGTGATGTTAGGTGTTGGTGAGGTTAGGAGAACTTTCAGGCATTTCCAGTGGAAATGAGGACTGATACTGACCAGCTCTGCCGGAGAACATGCAAGCACTAGTAATCAACTCGGAGACACATACCCCAAAGCTCAATTACCCCTTGGCCGGCGAGATGTGTCAAAGAGGTTCTCTCACACCTAAGGAGAGGGTATCCTAGCGTGATTGTGGGCCCAGTCCATGGCTGAGGAAGTGCAGAGGGTAAACTGCGAAAGATAAACATGATGGAGTATTTTATGTGGTAGTTAGGAGCCCCAGAGTAGATGAACACACAGCAACTTGGAAAGACTTTCAAAACATATTGCTTTTGAAAAGAAAGGGGGAGAAAGGAAAAATGAGATCCACACCAATGCTCTGTGAATTAAAAATGTGTGCTCACAAAATACCAGTGCACATCGGAGAAGAGGGCATAGAAACAAGATGACATACACTTTGAATGGCGTTAAGAGGGTCGCCTATGTGGGGAGGAGGAGTGAGGGAAGGATAGTGACAAAGAGGAAGAGAGGGCACAGGAGCGGACGATGGTTAAGGACAAGGGACCAAGGAGCATCATCCACTCATCCCCCTGCCACTGAGACCCTAACCCCATGAAGGAAGGAAGGAAAGGAGGGACGGAAGAAAGCAGGAAAGGCGTACTTGGGGGTGAGAGATCATGGCTGCTTCAGGGGGCAGAGTGGAAAATGAGAGGAAGTACAAGGAATTAATTGAGAACGCACATTTAGGGAAGGGGCGATCTTGAGCTAGTTAGTCCCCGGGAAGCCCCGCTTCTGATGGGGACCACGAACTTCGGGCAGGGTGTGGGCTGGGGACTGGAGTCGCTTTATGAGTAAGTAAGAAAAGGGTGGCCCTGAACAGCTGGAGACTCGGGGACACCTGCTAATGCAAGTAAGAAGAAGACACGTATTTCCGCTGGTGGCAGATTCCTCAAGAGATGCCTTGGTTTTGACAAGAAATCGGAGAGGCAGGAGTTCAGCAAAGGTGGACGGTGCGGGGAAGTGCACACCGCAGTTCAGGGTCAGCAGGCCGTGGATGGGGAGTGTGGGGCTGGGGTTCATCGTGCTGGATGGAGGCCTCTGCCCGAACTGTCGCTCAGTTCCTGGTCACATGCACCACGCTGCGACCACGCTCAGAATTAGTTACATGAAAATATAAGAGCAGTGGGTCACCAGTTTCGTTTCAATTTCTCTGTATCCTAAGATATTAATAAAATTTTTTACCTTGAGACTCAAGTGCAAGGCAATTTAAAAATTTTTAGTTAAGGAAAAAAAGTGCCACGCCATATCACTATGCCTATAACATAAAAACTAGAGCACCTTGGTTTTCATCTATACATTTTCTATGAAAAAAATAAACTTACCTTGAACCTCAGGGTATTCAGCGCCTAAAAAGAAAAGAAAAACTCAATAGAGCAAAGAAATCGTTTTCACTTAAATAAAATATACATAAATGATTATTTCAGGAACAGCATCACAACTTAAAATTCTCAGTTACAAAAAGAAAGAAGTGGGGCTGGGGATTTAGCTCAGTGGTTTCGCTGCCTGCTGCACAAGCGCAAGGACCTGAGTTCGATCCAACTTACTTTGAATTTTGTCAGGGGATAAAAAATTTTTTGTCTTGCCTTTAAACACATACCGAATTTATCACAGTAAGGGAATAATTTTACCTTAAATTTTAAAAAGAGATTATTAGTGTTTTAGATACATTTGAACATATATCAATGGGAAACTTACTATATATATATATACAAAATATGTAACTACTTCTAACTTACACGATAAAAGGAGGGCTTATAAAAGGTAAATGCAATACAGATATAATCCAAACCTCCCTTACTTTAGTGATCCTGAGCTGGCCGTTTAAAGTCGATGCCAATAAATACATTAATGTTACAGCTCCTCTCTCTCACTCCCTCTTTCTTAGAGGGGAGAATTAGAACCATTACTGAAATGGGGAAGGCAGACCTCAACACAAGAGGGGAAGACTGAGGTAGCTGTGACCACGGAGCACATTTCTATATGAAAATCAACTTTTCATGTTGTAGTGGCATCTCTACTGTCTAATAGACTAAGAAATTGTGTTCCTTAACCTTAAACTTTAGAGGCCTGGGGATTCAGCTCAGTGGTTCCGCTGTCTGCCTCTCAAGCGCAAGGACCTGAGTTTGATCCCCGGTACCAAAGAAAAAAAAAACACCTTAAAGTTTAGAGTTTTAAATGGGTGCATAGAGAAAGGGAAGAAGAGGAGGAGAAGTAAAAAAAAAAAAAAAAAAAAAAAAAGCCCCAAATATTATTACATTGAAAAGGTGAAATTAAACCTAGAGCTTTTACTGCCTTCCTCCCTAAAACATTTTTCTTTCTTGCTCTCTACTAAGGATTGAACTTAATTTAATAAACAGAAGGGCAATTTTCTCAATTGCTCATAGGCCTTTAAAATAAATGGTAGAATTTGAAACCCAGACAAGTACATTATTTGTTTTAAGAAATTATTATTTTCCACTGGTATCCGTGGAAAATTAAGCAAAGTTCCAGCAAGTTTAGTGCTGGACGTTCCAGACAAGGCCCAAATGGCATCATCTCGATTCACCATTCACAGGTCCCGTCCGTGTCCAGTCAGCGCGAGGACAAGAACAGGGCCGAGCAACCGAGCAGGGCGCCCGTCTGATTCCCACCTGTTCGGGAGAGCCGGTCCTGGGAGTGCCTGGACAAGGCGGAGGAAGGGGTGCGTCCCCGACGTGACCCTGCGAAGAGAGCGCCAGTTAGAAGGGGGGCACGCGGGCGAGAGAAACGCCTGGCGAAGGTGTATTTTAGGGTTTTTGTTACACTAACAGGCACATTGCCGTGAATTCCTCCCCTTCTCTTTGAGCACTTCTCCTATCGTCTTGCCACTTTCTGAGCCGCTCTGGGCTCCTCTTTTGTGTCTTTATCAGGTGCGATAAAAAATATGGAGAATGCTGCTGCCGAGCGCCATCCAACAGAGAAGCAGCTTCGAAAAAACACGACGCTGTGTCCTCTTCCACCTTAGTCACTGGATCTGGCACCGCGAGGCTTCTGGCTCTTCTCTGAAGTAAAAGTGACCACGCTTTGAATGCAGTCAGGACATCGGGGCAGCCAGGACGGCCCAACTACAGACCCTCAGGCAAGAGGACTCCAGAGCTGCTGCAGGGGGAGGCGAGGACGACAGGATGAGCGTGTTCAAAGCGAGTATCGGTGGTGGTGGTTCATGGCAATGTGACTTGTGCTGTCATAATTTTTTTTTTTTTTTTTTTTGGTACCGGGGATCGAACTCGGTTCCTTGAACTTGCGCAGCAGGCGGCGAAACCACTGAGCTAAATCCCCGGCCCGGCCCAATTTTTTAAAAAATTTAGACATTCACGGTATTTTCCTATCATTCCACATCTATTCTGCAGCCGAAAAGAGGGGAAGCGCTCTGGGAGTCAGGAAGGAGGTGCCAGGAAACCTAAAAAGAGCAGGGAGATGGGCAATTGAGAGAGCATCGCAGGGCAGCCGGCCAGGCCAGGCCCGGCGGGAGATGGACCGCACCGGGCACGGGGCACCCGGGAGGCCGCGGGCCTGGTGACCTCCGAGGGGCAGCGTGACCACCGGCAGGCCCCGGGCGTGGCGAGCAGGGCGGGACTGGATTGAGCCTCTGCCGGCGGCCTCGGCCTGGGAGAACCGGAGGGGTCTGGGCCAGGGACGAGGCCCGGGGAGGCTGCCCGCCCGCGCAGGCCTGCATCGCACCTCCGCCCGCCGGGGAGGGAGAGGGGTGCGGCCCGGGCCCTGCCTCCCACAGCCGGTGATGCCAGCGTCTCGGGTCCCCCGAGAAAGAGCCTGCACCCATCGGACTCCCGGTGTGCCGGAAGTTGTAGACGCGCTTGCCTTTTGCTTTCCTTCCTTCCTTCCTTCCTTCCTTCCTTCCTTCCTTCCTTCCTTCCTTCTTAGATTGTCTTTTGTTCATTGTTTTTTTCTCTTTTATCAAATTTTTATTCACTTTTAAACACTAATGATTTTTAAAGAATCTCTTTCTCTTTTCTCTTTCTCATCTTATTTGTCTTTTTTGTTTTTTAAATCTTGCTTATTTTTCTCCCTGTCTACTCCCCCCAGCCCCCTTGGTAGTACTGTGGATTGAACCAAGGCCTTCACAGCGAGCTACATCCCAGCCCTGTCTTGCTAAGTCATTAAGTTGCTCAGGCTGAGCTAGACCTCATTCCTCCTGCATCAGCCTCCCAGAGAGCTGGGATTATAGCCGTGTGCCACTATGCCAGCTTCCATTTTATTATTATTATTATTATTACTTTTAACCTTTATTATTTTAGCCCCTTAATTTACTCTACCTTACTATTATTGTTGCTTTCTTTTCTATTGTTAATGGTGCCATAGTTATTGCTTTTAAGTGTTTATTTTTACTCTATCTCAATAGCTTTTTCTTTGTGTCATTACTGTTTCCACAGCGTATTTTCTCCTCTAAGCAATAGTGGGGATTGGGTCCCCAAAAGAAGGCCTCTTAGTGAAGAGAACCTTCACATAAATGTGGGCAAAATATCCATCCCAGCAGATGCACAAATCTCATCATAAAAACAAGAAATATGAGGAAACAAGGAGACATGATTCCTCTGCACGCCCATAACTCATCAGTACTGAATGAGATGATACTGAAATGGATGAAATGCTGGGCAAAGAATTCAAGAAATGGATTTTTAAAAAAATGATCAATGTCATAGTTACTTTACTGAGACAAACTACCTGACACCCACAAGTTAAAGGAGGAGAGGTTTATTTTTGGCTCATTGTTTATTGAGGTTTCAGTCCATAGTCAGATGGTGCAAGGCAGGGCAGCATGGCAGAGGGGAGACAGTCCATGGCAGAGCAGGCAGGAGGCAAGGCAAGATCAAGGGAGGAGAAGGGATATACACACCCTCCCAGGCCACGCCCCAGTGACACCCTCTTCCCACCAGGCTTTACCTCCCAACATCACGCCCACGATCCAGTACCACACCCCCACCATCCAGTACCACACGCCCACGATCCAGTACCACACGCCCACGATCCA
>NW_004624830.1:10340-135606 GCF_000247695.1 Heterocephalus glaber | reverse complement strand
CCAGTACCACACGCCCACGATCCAGTACCACACGCCCACGATCCAATACCACACGCCCACGATCCAGTACCACACGCCCACGATCCAGTACCACATGCCCACGATCCAGTACCACATGCCCACGATCCAGTCACCCCCAAAAGCCACATCTATGAGCACATGAGGCTTTTGAGGCACATCTAGATATAAGCCATAACAATCAATTATTTCAAAGGATACAAATGAACAGCTGAATGAATAAAGGAAGAAAATACAGGATATGTCAGAGGAATTACACAAAAATAGAAATTCTGAAAAAGAATGGAACAAATCTTGGAAATGAAAAGCTCCATGAGTCAAATAGAAAACTCAGTGGAAAGCCTCACAAATAGACTGGGTCAACCAGAGACAGACTCTTAGGGCTCAAAAACAAGACTAATCACACTCAGACAATAATAAAGGAAAACATAAGAAATTTTAAAGAAATCTAAGACAGAGTTAAAAGAGAAAACTTAAGAAATTTTTGATGTAGAAGAGGGCACCAAGGTATATACTAAAGGTGTAAAAAAATTTATTTTATAAAATAATAGCAGAAAACTTCTCAAATCTTGGGAAATATAAGCATATCCAGGTGCAAGAGATATTTAGAAGCTCAAACAGTCAGGACCACAAAAAAGCCCCCCACTATCTTATAGTTAAAATGCTAAGAGTACAGAACAAGGAAAGAGTACTGAAAAACTAAAAATAGAATTGCCATGTGACTCAGCTATACCACTCCTTGGTACACACCCGAAGTAAGTGCATTCAGCATACTCTGGGATCCCTGCATGCCTGTGGTTACTGCAGCCCAATTCACAATAGCCAAGACATGGAACCACTGTAGCTGCCCATCAATGGATGAATGGAGAAAGAAAATATACTTTATATACACAGTGATATAGTTTATATCATTCAGCCATAAAGAAGAACAAAATTGTATCATTTGCAGGAAAATGAATGAACTGGAGATCATCATAAAAAGAAAAGAAGCCAGAACCAGAAAGACAAGTATTGCATGTTTTCCTTAAAATGTAGAGTCTAAAAAGAAAAAAGCAAAACAAACGAAAAAGCCAAAGATGATATAAAAGACTGTTTCTCATTGCTGAGACAAAATATGCAACACACAAAGTTAAAGGAGGAAAGGCTGGTATTGGCTCAGTTTATAGGGGTTTCAGTCCATGCTTAGCTGGCTCCCAGGCAGGGGAGAAACAGCTCCTGGTGGGCAGAAGGCAGAAAAGCAGCTTCTTTCTGTCCCTTTATATTGCATCCAGGCGACCCGCCTTTTGGGTTGTGCCACCTACACCCAGGGTGGGGTCCCTAAATCCTAGAATCACACACCCTGACCCAGCCACCTATGACCGTGTGGAGCCTTGGGGGGCCATGTAGCCACAGCCATGACATGGTGTGCGGGCAGCAGTGGGGGATGGGCATGGCCACGGTAGGTTATGTGTGAGTATGAAAATACCACAAGGAAGACTGATATTTTGCACAATTAATATGCACTAGTAAAGAAACAGTTTTTTAAAAGGCTCTGTGCCCATCTCTTAAAAAAAAAAACAATGGTATGAAAAATGTTGAGATGGGAATGAAAGAATAAAAGAGATGTTAAAACTTTTAACCAAATGCAACATTTGGGCTCTTTTGAATCATGATTTGAACATATTAACTTGAAAAAGATATTTTTGAGGAAGGGAACAAGGCTGCTATTGAATGATGCTAGAGAATCATTATTATTTTTAGGCATACTAACGAGAGAGTGATTTTACCCACACAGTGTTTTTGTCATTTGAGATGCACATAGAAGTGTCTTGGTTTCTGAAAATTACTTTAAAACACTCCTACAAACAAACAGCTGGAAGATGAACAAATTGTTGACATGTCAGTAACCGTGGCACTGGAAGATGGGCGCGTAGGGGTTATTCTGACAGTTTGCCATGTTTGTGTATGTGAGAAAATTTAAAAATAGCCTGAAATAATGAGTGGATATTGAGCAGGTTAAAATATAAGGTGAAAAGCCCATAGTTTTAAAAAAACTGTCTACTCATTAATATTCTTACTACTACACTCAGCTATGATCAATTAAGTTTACAATGTACCTAAGAAAAATTTCTGAATTCCTGCATTCAATAATGGAAAAAAGTAATCTTGAAACCTTCTTTCTTTTTTTTTAAATTAAAAATTTTTTTGGCAGTATTGGGGATTGAACTCAGGGCTATTGCACTGAGTAACAACCCCAGCCCTTTTTAAAATTTTGAGACAGGGTCTCACTGAGTCACTAATATGCTCAAGCTGGGCTCAAACTTGCAATCCTCCTGCCCCAGCCTCCCAGAGCGCTCGCTCGGATTACAGGCTGCGCCACCGCGCCCGGCAAGAACTTTCAATTACCTTCGCAGCCAACCTCGTCCTCTCCTGAGATGCAGTCCAGCTCGCCATTGCATCTGTGCTGGTTTGGAAGGCAAACACCCGACTTACAGAGGAAACTTCCATCTTGGCACCCTGTGCAAGCGCAAGCAGAGAAGGTTTCCAGTTCCTAACAGGGAGTGAGGTGGAATCCAAGGCCAACACCACACGCTTTCCGTTTAAGGGAGAAGCATGAGCGTGGGGATGGGAAAGGCGGGCGAGTGTCTACCTTTGCAGCACAGCTCATCGCTCTGATCCCCACAGTCATTGACCCCGTTGCAGGCTCTGTTGAGAGGAATGCGCTTCCCATTCACACACGCGAAGGACTCGGTTGCTGGGAGATCTGTAACACAGGAGTTACGCTGGTGCAACTTAGCAGTGGACTTGTGGAGTGACCTCCTTATCACATGTTTAGGATGATGGGGCCATTAAGGTAAAGTCAGTCCCCTGATAAAGCGATGTGAAATATGTTGGCAGTGCCACTATGGTCTGTAGAACTAACTAGGAAAAAGAATGGAAAGTTGGCTCGTGCAGGTGCCCCTTTTGCTCCCTCCGGGAACGCGGGCTGAGGCTGGATGTCTGCAGCCCCTGGGATGGGATCCAGGAGCCAGGAGCATCCGCTGACAGGGGCGCACCTGGCCCTCCCCACTCCTCTCAGCCAGGCCACCAACCCACCCACGCCTGCGCGTGGGGAGGGGCATTAACACGTTTAGGGCCCTACTTTTTTTTAAGGCATTAGAAAGGGAGCCATTGCTTTGGTTTTCACATCGAACACCTGGCTGGAGTATTCCACTGTCAAGATGGAGCAACAAAGTGACAAACACTACTGGGGGCCCAAGGCACTGGAGTGGCCGCCCGGACGCTGTAAAGGAATTTCTCTAGGCTGGAACTCTCTAAGGGGATGCTGGGGTTTCCTCCAACGCTTGCTTGACAGATGTTTGCTAAGGTAACTTGAATCCAGGTGTTCAAGGAAGCAAGGGAGTCAAGTAACTTTGCTTCCCATCTAGGAACCTGGATAGAAGTAATATTTGAATGGCCAGGAGGAAGGGGAGGAGAAGGGGATGTAAAAAGAATCAAGATGTGCACGTGTGGGCACCAACTCCCCATGATGGATGGAATCAGGTACTGCAAAAGGGGATGAATAAAAATAAAAATTGAAAAACATGGATGCCCAAGAAAGAACAATAGGGGAAAACCACCATTTAGGCTCTAAGACCCTAAACACGATGCAGTCCGTATCACTGCCTCTGTGGCTGACAACTGAGTACCAACCGTTTGTTTATCATGGGTGAGTTGTGAAAGAAGCAGGAAGGGAAAATACCAGGCGTGGGCTCCACCAACCTGCAGCGGGTGTGTAACACAGCACACCGGCTAAGCCCTGGTAGCCCGGAACTCTTCTCTTGGAAAAAGTGCACTCGGCCAAAGTGGTCTCAAACCCCTGACAGCGCACTTGCAAGCATTCTGTGGAGTTTATCTGGAGATCTTCAGAATAATGAAACCTTCCCCGAGTATCAAGAGCACCTCTGGAAGCAGCAAAACGAAACGTGATGGTAAAAAAAATTACTACTTGCATTTTACTGTCATACTGTAGGAGGTAAGCGCCTAGAGTAATTTCCTCTCATCTTCTATAAATCTATACGTGTTCTACAAATCAGGTTACAGTCTCTTTGCCTTGGTATTTTCAACTGCAAAAGGGAATATATCTACTTCACTAGGTTTTATAAGATTAACTAAAATAATCACTTTAGACTGACTAGCCTGGAGGAGGACAAGGGGGACGATCTTTTAAAAATTGATTACTCTAACAGAAATTAGAGAAGGGACAAGAGCACAGAATAAGTAGGGTTATAATAAGCCCAAAATAAGATAAGGAAAAGAAAGTCAACAATGTAAAGTAATCACAATAAGGTAAAGTGGGCTAAACTTTTCAGTTAATGATTGACATATTGGATTTTTTTTTTAAAAATGCTCTCTGTATAAAGAACACACTTAACAGGAAGATACAAAACGATGAAAGTAAAGAAATGGGAAAAGATTGTGAACAAAAGAGTTAACAACATCGCTGATTCTAATAGTTAATGTTCTAGAACTATGTACATGAAGTACTTAAAAAGCACTCAGCGCAAAGCAAATACCCACATAATTTAAAAACTTGTCATCGTACAGGGACATTCTCTGACATCAATGCAGTGAGAGAGGAAATCGATAATTAAAAAGTTAACTATCAGCAAGCTAATGTGTTCATTTGGAAAGTACAAAACACCTTCTAAATTGCAAATGGATCAAAAAAGTTTGCATTGACAATCAGAAGATATTTTGAACCGAATAATAAATAAAATATCACTTAGGGAGTTTATGGCATGCAGATAAAGCATTACTTACAGAGAAATAGGTACCTTAAATGTTTATGTTAGGGAAGTAAGAAAAATTGAAAAGGATTGAGTTAAGCATTTGATTCCAGGAATTAGAAAAAAATAAAACAGGGAAGAAAGTGGGAGGGTTGAAGATAACAGCAATGATTAAGGAAGTAGAAAATAAAGAAATAAGGGACCTCTGCCAAACACAAAATACAAAAGACTAATCAGATAGACTCGCGCAAAGGCCAAACGAGGAAAGGTGTAAGTAATATTAGCTGTGGAAAAGTGGATGTAATTATAGCTGGGTAGAGAGAGACAGGAACAAATGTACTCAAAGTCACCCAAGGATTCAGCCCAAATACTTGAGCCAACTCTCAGGGGAACGCAGTTAATCCTCATAACAATGCTAAGAGGCTGGGAGTGGATATTCTCAGGTTACACCACAGGAAACTGCAGGACAGAAAGCCTAGGTAACCAGAAAGCCAGCAGCTGGAACAATGAAATCCAGCCTGAGAAAATCCCCCTGTCCTTCCTAGCACTCACTGTTGAAATCCGAGGTCAAAGCAGGCCACGTTGGCTTCCGCCATGCCCCAGTTGCTTTTACAGATGAACATTTTCTTATCTTGGTCCACAAGTTTTACTGTGACAATTCCCTTTGAATCTGTACTTTCATCACTTAAGGAAACACTAAATTCTCCTAAAGTAGAAAGGAATGAACAATATTTAGGCATTCATTGTTTTATCTGCTGAATTTAAGAGCCTTTAAAACAGTAAAATATCTCATTTCAAAATGACTTTGACGGCCATGAAGATTTTAACAAACCATAACAGGCATTTCTTTCAACAGTGCTTATGTGGCAACGGCCATGCTACCCGTCATGTGGAAGGCCACTCAATCCTCACACCCACCTTGTAAAGATGAAGCCCGCCTTGTCTCCATTTTTTCACAGGAGGAACCTAAATCTAGGAGACGTTAAATTCCCGGCCCAAGTGGTGAAGCCAGGAATTGGAAGCTGCTCTGTTATCTCACTGCAGAGTCTTAGAAGTAAGTCACTTCCGGAAAGGCCCGAAGGGTTTGTGTGTTCTCCCACATTCAGTGCCTGAGGAGAGGGCTGGCACTGACAGACACAGGGCCTAACTCTTGCTCTTCCCTGTCATAGCCAGCCGAGGTGGGCTAAGTGGAAAGCTTTAGTTCTCTTTTTACCTCTCCATCCTAACTCAGCATCAGAAAACTACACAGGCTACGACTGTGAGCTGGTGGCTCGCAGCACCTTTAAAAAGAGCACGTTAAGCATTTGCTTCTCTGACAACTTGATAGCGGAAGGCAGTGGTGAGCCTGAGTTTTGCTCTTATGGCTAAAATTTAATAAACATTTTCTTTGTGTCAAGGACTAGGCAAAGAACTTTATCTGCATCATTTTATTAACTTCCACAAGAATTTTATGACTTGGGAACTTTGAGCATTCACATTTGACAGATGGAAGAACTGGGGCCCAGCGATTCCCACAGCTGGTCAGTAACAGAGGTGGGCATGGAGGAGATGGAAACTGAGAACCTAATCCTGTGCCTCGGAGTCGTAGCCCCTCGTTCCATAGGCACCTATAGGGTACAGGCAAATTTGCCTGATGTGCCAAGCTGGCTAGGGGAGCATGCCTAGCCCGGCGTCTCTCAGCCCCTCAGATACCCAGGGGCAGCCGGTGCAGGGATGGGGCCGAGGGAAGATGCTGGAAGAAACACTGGGGCTGGGACCCAAAGGCTGAGCGGACCCAGCCCTCCTGTGTGACTAGCCTGCCAAGGCCTTCTCACTGACTCTGAACCAGCTGGGCGGTCCCGGGAGGGGGCCCTTTGACAACGCCAAAGGGCAGCAGTGAGACCTCAGAGCCAGGTGCTCTGGGCTCATGGCTGGATTCAGGTGACTCCCGATTTCTTTAGTTACCACTTCAGTTACTGTTGAGGTGTCAAGCATTTTGAGTCATCATCCGAACATTCCACAGCCAAGGTCTTTCCTAAGAGAAAGGCTGGTATACAGTGGCCCTCTTAGGTCACAACATAACATGATAAATAGGCTGTTCTACCTTCAGCTGTGCACGTTCCGTTATTTAAAAACTTGGCCTCTGGACGAAGGCATTCAAAGCTCTTCAGATGGCAGTACGTTGGAAAGCTTCTCCCGTTGGTTGAACACACGGAGGTGCCGTTCTTGGGGCACTGATAGGGGAGTTTGCAAATACAGGTCCCGTCCACGCACTTCTCCCACGGCTGGCAGAAGACTTTGCTGCAGGAGCGATGTGTGTATTTGTTCAATAAGCACTTGGCATCCACCAGGTCCTCCTGAGGGGCGGCTGGCGCTGAAGGGAGCTATAAAACACAAAAGAGCCATCGGCTTAGCAGCAAACCCAAAGCTGCTTTTTCAAACACAGATGAGGATGATGGGGTCCGGTGGTTTTAGGAACCAGACAAACCTGGCTTCTTGCCCCAGTTTGGGTCATATAACTTTGGGAAAGTTACCTCATGAACATGGTTTCCTCATCTGCAATTCTGCGAGGTAATTATAAAGATTAGAAATCATATGCGTGCGATGGTTGGCAGGTGCTACGTAGGCAATTAATGGAAGCTGTTATTACCCTAAGGCCAACATAAAATTATGCCTCCAAAGAAGTCAGTGAATCTCAGCAGTCATGTTAAGGAGCAACACATTTGGTGCTGAACATGTCTTATGGAATGCATTTGTTTTTCTGTTATTAAACACAAAGCCATTTTTTGAGCTCCTACTATACGTAAAGTCTTTCTAGGATGGACATGAACTGGTCTCCACCTCCAAGGACTTTCTTTCTAGGCAGTAAGGCAGGACCCACATACTAGTAGGACACTGGCAGATGGTGGTGAGTGATGTAACTGGGGTACAAAAGCAGCACAGTAGACTTAGGGAAACAGGGTAGGAGAGTGCGTGTGCTAGTCCCGCGGAACGAGGCCAGGAAGGACAGGTCTGGCTGTCAGGATCCCGTGTTTGCCACAGACAGGGGAGGGCTGATGCGGAACATTTCGGGAGTGGGTACAGTGATGGGACTCAGCAGTCTAATCCATGTGTGGGCTGAAGGGGACCCTAGGTTTTTCACGCTGAGTGAACGAGTGATGTTTCTTTCACCGACCACAAGTATTAAAGGACTGCTTGATCTACTGCATATAAAGCCTTATCCTCAAAGCATTAACAATGAGTAAAATAACTCGATTGCATTTGAAGAGAGCTGACCATTTGAGACCATTTGCACTTAATGCTTGTCAGGGTCCCAGACACTCACTAGATATAGAACACGATGTTTATAGTGTCAGCCTGCAACTTCATTTATAAAAAGGCTGAAGTCATTTACATGGAATCTTGTTCTATATACTACATGCCAATCTGTATGTAAGTTGTATAGTTAGGCACTTTATAAGTTTTTCATGAAATATATTCCACATAATACAGAAATATTGTTCATACTGATGAGAATGAAATTTGCATTGAGCAGAGCTTTAGGTTTGCAATTTAAAAATTTTTTTTTTTGAGCAGAGCTTTAAAATGAGTGTAAGTAGCAGTAAACATTTTCTTTCTGCAACCTGTACTTATACGTTCTTCCTGTAAACTACATAAAAATATTGTAGTGAATTTTGGTGGTGATTTTAAAGGTTTTGATTAGGTCAATAATTGCTTAAGCACTGTTTAATTCATGTTGAAATATCTTTACTTTTAGTTCTGAATATCTAAAAACTCATTTAATTAATATGCTATTCTTGATTTAGTGGTATTCTCTATTCATATTTTTGGTATTTAACCTAGTTAGTTTAGGCTCAGTCATAATAGTGGATAGAGTCTCTGTTATTTCAAGAGATGTTAAATATTTATACGCTGTGTTGACTAGCTCAAATGTGAATTCTGTTAGTGTTGCTAAAGAAGAATCTGGTAGTTTTTTTTTAAAGAATGTCTGAAATATAGTCTTACAACTAATATCATAGTGGTGAGCCTTTCCCTATGTGTTTATTGTCCTTGTTCTTTACTAGGTATCTTTTTCAGCTAATATGTCCTTATAATTAAATAAAAAATTTTGAAAAGTAATGAAGTATGGTTAATGACATTATCCAACGAAAAACTCAGTGGTCCAATTATTAAAACATTTGTGTTAAAATTTTGGCTTAAAAATGCAAATTTAAGTGTGTTTACTTATATAGCAGCCCATTTATTTACATATGAATATATTCAAGGATACTGGGAGCATTGCTCAAAATGTTTTGGCAATTAGTACTGTAGCCAATTTGTCTACTAAGCACGACCCCACTCCTTTAGGTGCTGCTGCTGTGTTGTGCATGAGGACTTAAGAAAAAAAAACCTTTCCTTGATAGCTGTAATGATGTAGCAATTACACTTCTGTGTGTTTCTCTAGGCAGGAGTACAAGGAAAGCAGTTTAGACAGTTCCTAGAAAACGAAGAAGAAATCAAACAATCTCCTATTCTATGCCGTATCAACCCTCACGTACAGATAAATAGCTTTACCTCATGCTTCTTTGTCACCTGGTTTTTCCAATGTTTTCCATATTTGCCCTATAAACGAGAGGGGAGAAAAGATGATCAAGTATGACCAAAACAAGAAAAGCTCCCCCACTTTCCCCTCTCTATGGACATTGTTGGGGAGCCCCACTCTGCTGCGAGCTCTGTGTAATCTTGGTAAGGGGCTGTCTTCCTCCCTCCCCCCTCCCTCCCTTCCTTTGTTTCTTCCTTTCTGTTTTCTCATCTTGTTTTTAAAATTTACTTTATGAGTCCACGTTTGCAGTACATACTGACCACATTCATAGAGAGGTGTTGGTACTTGTACATAATACTTAATTCTGACCCATCCTGCTTTTGTAAAACGTGGAAAATAAAAATAATGTTCTCACATAGTTACTTTGAGGATCAAGTGAAACATGCAGGAGAAAGCAAAGAGACATTTAAGAACTTATATTGGCTGAGGATGTAGCTCAGGGCTAGAGTGCTTGTAATAGCATTCAAAAGGCCTTTGGTTGAATTGCTGGCACTACCAAAAGAAATTCCATCTAGATCCTGTATATATATAGATGCTGCACGAACGCTAATATGGTGATGATTCTGGCAGGCAGCACAAAGCCCCACGTCTTCTACCCTCCCCTCAGTCCAGCCGCTCTCTGTGCCTCTCCCTGGGGACCAGGCTATGTCCTTATCCTTTGCCTCTGGACGGAAGGGATCAGATGTGACACAGAGATGCTTGGACGCTGCTCCTTCGACCAGGACTGTCTCCGGTATCTGTGCACAGCTGTGAGAACGTGGTTGGGTCAGCAAAAAGCAGAAGGGAAGAACCACCCTTCCCAGCTGGGCCTCCTCCGTCAGCTGGTCCTGGCCGACCTGCAGGCTGCAGTCTTGCCCTCCGAGAGCTGGTGGTGGTTCTGTGATGGCATTAACCAGCTGGGGCAACGTGGCTTCCCAGAAGAAAAAGTGGAAAACTCAGAAAGAGTCAACAGGATAGAACTATCCGTCCACACGGAGGAAGCGACTTGGATCCCAAGAGTTATCAACCAGTCAGAACCTGTTTCAGGGAAGAGTTTGAGGCCTGGCTCCCTCAGCCCCTCCGCATCACGGTGTTCACTAGTAATTTTGTCTCCTTCGGACCTGGAGCAGCTCTGCATGGGACACAAGGCTGGCCCGAGACACCTCACAGCATTACCCAGCGACCGCTCTCTTCAGAACAAAATAAAAGGCAAATAAGAAGGGAAGGGGAGGGCTGGGGATTTAGCTCAGTGGTTTCGCCGCCTGCTGCACAAGCGCAAGGACCTGAGTTCGATCCCTGGTACCAAAAAAGAAGGGAAGGGGATCAAGCGAAGATCAAGCGAAGGAAGACTGGGGTGGGAAGAGAAGGGAACGGAAGGGACATAAAAGGATGTAGGATGTGTTGTGTGCACGCACCAATTCCCGACGACGACGATGAATGCAATCGTTATGCACTGCAAATGTTTGCTAATAAAAATTTAAAAGAATTAAAAAATAGGCAGTGAATGTTTTTCTATTAATACCTCACAACGAGTTGTTCCAATTCACACAAGAAACTTGATAGTTTTTTTTATTGTTTTCATGTCTTTGGTTGTTTTTGAAATCAGCACCTCCCCTTCCCAGGATCAGGATGTTGACAGAAACCTCGGACAGGCTCTTGTGCACTCATGCCAAGACTTTCTAAAGCACTGGAAAGACTGCTTTGGGATCAACTATCATTTTTCCCTCACAGATTACAAAAACCATTGGCCTGGTTTCTTGATCTTGTTTCTTTTCATAATGAATGTGAGATGTCTGAAATTTTATTTTCTTTATTTGTAATTGCTTGTTTTAATACAGAAAACATAGCGAAATGTTTCAACAGGCTCAGAAAAGTTCCTGGGGAGTTCCATCTCCTCTCAAGCTACCCAGCCCACTCGGAAGCAACCACTTACCGGTTCCTGGTGCAGTTTTTAGGTCCAGCACTGTACAGGTGAGCCCCTATTTCTCTCTCTACTCCCCCCAAACCAGGGACATTTACAACTAAGGGCCCCATACCCAGCCCGCCAAAGGGAATTAGACTGTTTCCAATGTTTTCCTATTATAAATAATTCTATAATGAATTCTCTATGTAATATGTATCATTTCCCACAGGTGCTCAGTATATTTTCAGATTTGCCCGGAAGCGGAATTGCTGAATCTAGGGAATGAGCGTTGTAATGCTGGAGGACAGAGCCTAGTTTTTCGCCGCAGAGGGCGCTCCAACTTGCACCCTCGTCCTCCATAGACAGTGCGCCTGCGCAGTTCTCACACAGGGACCGCAGCCACCGTTCGACCCGTTAAGCTTCTTTTATTGCTGTCAATTTGATATTAAAACTCCCATTGGCGTACACTTTCATTTGCATTTCCCCTTATGAATGTTGTTGAAAATCTTTTAATACGCGCAAATTTTAAGAGAAATTTTTATTTCTCCACGTACTAGCCATAATCTTTTTGGTGTAATTAGATCCCTTTTCTTTCACCTTTCTTTCTTTCTTTCTTTCTTTCTTTCTTTCTTTCTTTCTTTCTTTCTTTCTTTCTTTCTTTCTTTCTGTACTGGGCATTGAATCCAAGCACTTCACACTAAGCAATATCCGCAGCCCTTTATTAATTTTATTTTAAGTTTTGAAACAGGGCTTCACTGAGACACAAAGTAGCCCAGTCTGGGCTGGAACTTGAGTCTTTCCTGCTTCAGCCTCCCAGAGCGAGGACTATAGGTGAGCACTACCCTGTCTAGCTTTTTTTTTTATTTTTATTTTTTGGAAGAAGATTTCATACAAATATATCAAGGAAATCAGCATTTTGTTTGGAATATGAGCTATAAAAACGTGTTGACAAATGCCAAGCCTAGTCCGTAGAGCACAGATACTTTTTAAACGCTTCCTCACGCAACGAAACTATTTTCAATAAAAATCCTGAAACCAAAGGAATAAGTAGATGCAGGAAATGAAATAGTAAACGTTTTCTTTTATTGAAATTCATATGTGTAATCATACTGTAAACATTTAAAAAGTAAAATACATATTACAGTGCAAACAAGAAAAAAGATTAATATTTTAAATTACACTAACAATGAAAAAGGGAAGTCATACCTGTGTATAGGTCTGTTACGGTGACGAATCATGATATTACAGCTTAACAATAATTAAAGACATTAGAAGAAAAGCACAGCAACGTTTTTATTTAAAGGCATTATTCCAATTTGGGAAAATATTTGCCTTGTGAATTATAATTTAGCTCTGCCAAAATAAGGATCGTACATCTCGGTCTGCAGTTTTACCACTTTTACACTTTAAAAACAAACCCCCAGTGGTCATTGGAAAGACAAAATTGAGTAACTCAGCTTTCATTTCTTCATCTTTACAATCGTTAGAGCAACATTTAAACTTCTGCATCTGCTACTCAAGCTCAGGAAAATGGAATAACTCGAGTTTGAAGACAGAGCCCACAGCCAGCTCGGAAAGCTCCAGTGCATAATGGGCCTGACATCCCACTCCTACGGAGGCTGAACTTAGCGTGTGCTGCGTCCACGCCCACTCACAACACGAGGTCGGTGCGGGATGCGTCATTTGAGGAAGTGCTCGTGCTGCTTACGTTCCCACCCGCAGCAGCCGTTAACCGTTCTGTCCACTACACCAGCTGCTGACAGAGGGCTGCTTAAATTTTAAATTAATTAAAATTAAATTAAAAGGAAATTCTGTTTCCAGCCAAGTCAGAGAAATAGGGACCAGATGTACCCTCCAGCCTAAAACAATCAACAAACAAACAAAATAGGAGGCCTTGGTTTTCAAGACACAGGACCTCAGGCAAGGAGGGCAGCGGTCACCCAGGGCGGGAACTGCGGGCGCTGCTTTACTGCCCTGAGCGTTTACTGGTTGTGGCGCAGGGAGGAGGGGCGTGGGCTGAGCACAGGGAACTCCCAGAGCGGGGTTCAGGGCCAGGAGTCTGCTGGGACTCTTTTCAAAGCCCCTCCAGCCGGGCGTGGGGGTGCACATCTGCAGTCCTAGCACTCTGGGAGGCTCAGGCAGGAGGATCGCAAGTTCGAGCCCAAACTGGGCAACTTGGTGATTTAGTGAGACCTCGTCTCAAAATAAAAAATAGAAAGGAGCTCCAGAGGTAGCTCAGTAGGAATGCCCTGGGTTCAATCCCCAGTCCCGTGGGGGGCTCCTGAGAGTACTCAGTGAAGTGTTCATTAGCACTGGTGGAGGAAATTACTAGAGACGGGGGTGGGGGAGCCCTGGGAGAGTTTAGGGTTACACTGCACATCCTCAATCGGGGCTGAGAAGTGTGCTGGTTCTCACTGTTCAATCTAGAGAACTCGGCACTCATGGGAGAGAGGAGCGCACACAAGAATCTGGCCTCAGTAGCAGGGAATAATTAGCTCCAGGCTAAGCCCTGTTCCTATCTTACCTGAGAAAGCTGGAGGGCAGGACCTGAAAGGGTCCAGTGTTTCCAAGCAACTGAACTGCATCCCAGAACAAAGCTTTGTGTGTTTGCAGGAACAACAACAAAAACACACGGCATTTGATAAAGGTAAAATTCATAATACCTGGCATAAAATTTTTTAAAATTCTAAAAATGTAAGGGAGCTGGAAAAATGACTCATAATAGGGAGAAAAATCAATTGAAACATACCCAGGATTCCAGCACAGATTTTAGAACAACCAGGCAGAGACAGTAAAAGTTATTATCCCATATGTTGAAAGTTAGACACTGGCTTTATGAAAAAGACCCAAATTGAACTTTGGGGATGAAAACTACAATATCTGAGGTTACAGTAATACACTGTGTGCAGCTAACAGCAGATTGGACTTTGCAGAAGAAAAGATTGGCAAATCAACATATCAATAGAAAGTACTCAGAATAAAATAGAAATACTCTGGTCTTGGCAGTGATTTCTTAAACATAACAAAAGCATAGGCAACAAAAGACAAAATAGACAAGTGGAACTACATCAAACTAAAACTCTTCTTCACAGCAAAGGATACAATCAACAAAGTGAAAGGGAAACATACAGAATGGGAGAAACTATTTGCAAACCACACTTCTAATAAAGGGTTAATACCCAAAATATATGGGGAATTTGAACAATTCAACCAGAAAAATGGCTGATTGAAAATATGGGTAAAGGAGTTGAATAGACATTTCTCCAAAGGAGACATAAAATGGCTAACAGATACAGTGTGTGAAAAAGTACTCGCCATTATCATCATCAGGGTGATGAAAATCAAAGCCCCACACCAGTTAGGATGGCTATTGTCAAAGTAACAAATCGTCACAAATGATGAGACGTACAGATGAGGACTCTTGTCTACTGTGGAATGGTACATTGTGCAGCTACCATGAGAAGCAGAATGGAGGCGCCTTTAAACTTGAAAATAGAACCACTGTATGACCTACAGCCCCACTTCTGGGCATATTTCCAAAGGAAAGGAAACAAGAATCCTGAAAATATATTCCATGTTGACTGGAATTTTATTCTCCACAGCCAAGACATGGAAACAACTTAAGTACCCAATAATAATTAATCAAATGTGATACATACACACAGTGAAATATTATTTGGCCTTAAAAAATAAATACCGCCATTTGCAGCAACGTAGATGAGTCTGAAGGACATTTATCTAAGTGAATTAAGCCAGACACAGAAAGGCAAATTTTACACGATACTACTCCTATTTGATATCTAAAATTGGCAAACTCATAGGAACAGAATTGTGGCCACCAAGAAATAGCAGAGGAAACAGGGAGGTCAGAGGGTGCGACATCTCAGTTCAGAGCGGTTCCTGGAGCTCTGCTGCACAGCACAGCGCCTTAACATACACCTGTGCACTTAAAGATTTGCCAAGAGGGAGGCCTTTTACTGTGTTTTTTTCACATGCACATAGACATATATGCACACAGCGAGAGGTAACTTCGAGATAATGGGATATTGTGGCCTAGATGGTCGCAGTATTTTCACAGCTGTACATTTATCTCCAAACTCATCAGGTTGTATGCATTAAACATGTACAACGTGTTGTATGGCAATCATAACTCAATAAAGTGTTTTTTAAAAATAAAAACATATCTGCTGCCTGCCTTGAAAGCACAGGGTCCCAAGTTTGATCCCTGGTACCAAAATAAAAATAAAAACATAGTTGCTTTAAAGACTACTGTTAGTAAGTTCTAAATTTGTGATTCCTCAGAGATTCTTCTGTGAATGGGCTAGGTTTTCTCATACCTTTGCATGCCTCACAACTTTTTGGATGAAAATGAGCACTTTGAATTTTATAATGTAGTAAATCTTGAAACTGGATATTCCTCTCTGCTCGGGTTCATCTTTGCTGCTTGCTGTAGTCTGTAGCTGTTCAGTGACTTTTCTAAACTATGTATTTTTGAGAACTCTATTCTTTGTTGTGTGTTCTCTAGAGTCTCAGTTCCTTTAGCTTGTGTCCAGCTAGTGTTTAAAAGGAGATGAGTCCAAGGAGAGAGAGAGAGAAGAAGAAAAACTAATCTTCCCAAACCGAACTGCTCTCAGTCTTTGGAAACAGGTTCTGACCTGGCCCTCCTTCCACACCTACCAGGCACTGCAGTTGCCCCCTGGCCTTGACTTTATGCTCATGCCAGGCCTGGAGATCAGCTGCAGGTACAAGCTCAGGGCCTCCCAGGCTGAGTCCGAGCAGCCCCTGGGCTGAATGTCCCAAGGACGATCCCCAGCCTTTCCCTGGCTAAGGACCACCAACTTTCAGTGTACAACTTTGCGATAGTGAAGTGTTCTGCCAGTGTTGCAGGTGTCTTGACCATTTAGTAACTCCAGTACATGTGACCACATTCTTGTTTCTCCCTCCTTGTGATTTGGCCTTTATTGCAAAGGTCCAGGTTTGGGGACACCCAATACTGGAAGCTCTGGATTTGTCTTCATTGTGAGGGCCCATTTGGTTATGTTTGGCTTCTGAGATCCAGTTTAGGTGCAGCATAAGTAACCCAAGAATATACTTCTGACTGGCCGTGTCCAAATCCTGAAGCCACAGAAATTGTTATCTTTTTGCTTTTCCATGAATTTGCAGCTGAAAGTAATGAATAGCAACCCAATGGGCTGCATGCGGGACCAAGTTAACAATTTGTTTTCTTGCAATAGTATGCAGCCGCAATATTCTTTAGATTCAGGAGGAAAAATGGCCTGCATACGAATCCTTAAATTATACAATTCTACAATTAGATTTATTTTGCAAATAGATGAATTTAGGGTGAAATGTCTTATATTCTACCTTTTATGTTACTATTCCAGAATAAGACCAGGCAGAGAAAATATAAGATTATGGTCCAACAGGAAGGAAAGACAAAGAAACCTATCTCACCTGATTCAAATGAAAAGAAGACCAACTTATTGCTAATTAAGGAAAATACACCAATTGCTCCTTCTCCACCTCCTCCAATGGGGGCTTTGCCTCTCCTTCAGTGCCACCACCTGAGGTGCCTCTCATTCCTGAGGGTTGAGAAATAGGGCACCCCACTCCCTATTGTGGTAGGGAGAGAGCTGCCAGCCCCTGGCAGGGCGCCATCTGCTAAGTCTCCCTTGGAGGTGTGGATGCTCGGATAAGGCACCCCAAGGACTGACTTAGGTCACCCCTTCCTTTGCAAATTCAGGTTTGCTTAATTGGAAGAATAAGGCGAGCACATATCAAGATGACCAAACAGCATGGAAAGCATTTGCTACACTTCACTGCCCATAACTCCGCATGGGCAGATGTACAAAACCACTGTACCTATTGTCCACCTTCCTCACTTCAGAGGATAATGGGAGACAGAGCTAGGGCAGGGCCCACTGGTGCACTCAGAGACCTGGCGACCCTCAAGGGCTGCTGTGGCTGGAAGGTGAGAGCAGAGGATGGACCCAAATGGGAGCGTTACCTGGGCTGTGCCTTGGCAGGGCTCTGAAAAGCCACCCAAGAAACAGGAGCTTGAATACAGCACAGGAAGTGGAACAAAACCTAGCAAGGATGCCTCAGAATTTTTAGGGCTTTGGACCTATGTATAGATCTCTAGATGTAGACCCAGAGGCATAATTGGAAAATGGGAAATATGCCCTTCATTGGACCAAGTGCCCTAGGTACACAGAAGATACTGCAAAAGGTAGAAGGGGGGAAGGGGCTGGGGATTTAGCTCAGTGGTTTTGCAGCCTGCCTTGCAAGCCAAGGACCCAAGTTCGATCCCCAGTACCAAAAAAAAAAAAAAGGTAGAAGGGGTCCTTGGGATGCCATTGTCTGGGGGGTTGAAGTTGACTTCTCAAGAGCAGGGACCAGGACAAGGAAAGAAGGGGCAATGAGAGACAAAGCCACAGGCTGCCTCGCTGGTGGCTGCACTGACTCAAGGACCACCCTTGAGCTTGCTGTGAGGAAGAACCCAATTTAAGGTAGGCGGCCCTGGACCCCAAGGCCCAAATTCTACTGAGGAACCGCTCCAATGCGCCTACTGCAGGCAACAGGGCTCCTGGAGGGAAGGAAGCCAAGCCCAAATCAGATTCCTGAAGAGCACAGGCCACAGGCGGTGCACCAGATGCCCCAGACGGCTGATAGTGATCGAGAATGATGAAGCCCACAGACTCCCTCTGACTCGCCGTTCCTGTCTAAAGCTCCCACAAGCAGTCCCTGGTGACTGCGACAGGAAGCACACTTTGGACATTCTAATCAATATGAGGCTCACTTACTCAGTCGTGAACATTCAGCTTTCCAAACATTCTGAAAAGAGAGTGCTTTTCATGACAGGCTTAGCAGAAATCACCCCCTAACTCATGGGCTGCCAAATGAGAAAGAATTCCTGCATTTTCCTGAAGGTTCGCTCCTGTTGGGATGAGTTACTGAGCAAACTAATGCCAGACTCATCTTGGTGCCTGCATACATGGGCCTCGAAGTGCCACCTGCACAGGCTTGGGCCCTCTAGGCAGTGCTGCTGCGACAAACAAGGAACGTCCTACAGAATCCAGGCTGAGGTCTTAGAAAGGTAAGACTGGTGCTCTGGGCAGATGGAGGGCCAGGAAAAAGACAGCACCGCCTGTACATTAGAATTTGTCCAAGTTGAAAATCAGGGAGTGAGCTGGCTTGCCCTCTGTTGGCCATCTTTCTTGTTTTTGACCTCACAGATCCTTGCTGGTCTCCATGTGACACTCCAGTTTTACTGGTGCAAAAGGCAAGTGCCAGGGAGCATCATTGCACAAGACTTAAGGTCAAGTAAACAGACTGTGGAAGACATCCGTCTAGTGGTACTCAGACTTTTATACCTTACTTGCCACCTTGTTTGGAGGGTTCAGTTGCTTCACAGTTCTGGGTCTCAAGTATGCATAGTTTTAGTACAATCTTAGTGTTACTCTGAGAGCAGTCTCAACCTTGAATCCATCCACTCTGCTTCCCTCTGATACTAAAGAACCTGTACATGATCATATCTAGGTAACTGAATACATTTATCCCAACCATCCTGATCTAACAGGATCAGGAGAGTGCAGGTCTTGAGATGTTGACAGACGGGAGTGATTTTATGGGCCAAGGTACTGTGAAGCTGGGCATGCAGTGGTCGCCCATCGAGAGACACTAGAATCCGAAGTCCTTTCACCAGGCCTCCTGCACAGAAGGCAGATCTTAGAGCTCTGACAAGGGTCCTCATGTGGGTAAGGACAAGAGAATGCCAGGCGCGTTTCCAGTGGTCTGCACCCGTGGAACCCTTTTGCTCGTTGGTGGTGGTGGTGCTGGGGCCTCATGCATCCTATGGGCGTGACTTACCACTGAGCTATATTCCAACCCCATGGAGCCACTTGGAGAGAGAGGACTGATAACCATACGTGAAAAGAAACCAAACATGCTGAAGAAGTCTTAGCGGTATTAGAGGTCGTTCTGGAGCCCAAATAGCTGTCTATTTTCCCTTATTCAGGACATGGGAATCAGACTGTCGGACATCTCGAGGAAATAATGGAACAGATAAGGCTACAAAGCTAGTGGCCAGGCCTAAGTTCTAAATAATGTTCCTGATTCCTGATGTGGATTTAACAAAATATCACCTAAGTATTCCCCAGGACTCAGAAAGGGCCCCGGAATGAGGATTTGCGTGGAGGCCTGATTGCATCCAGGATGCTTACTACAGACACATGAAAGAGGGATGGATTTGCAATAACAGGGTAGAGTCTTCATCTCCGAGCATCTTCCGGAGGATGTGACAAGACATATTGGAGGGATGCCACTCTCCAGTGGGTACAGAAGCACTTTTCAAAAGGCGAGTCAAAGATACATGATATGTGCCAAAAATAACTCCCAAACAGGGCCCCACCCATAATAAAGGAGTTCAATCCAGAGGTGTCAGAGTTAGGGAAGGGTGGCAAACTGACTTTACTACGGTGTCAAGGGCCACTAGGACGTCCAGGTACCTACTGGTATTTGTGGATGCTTTTACTGGCTCAGTAGAGGCTTCTCTTTGTTGGTTGGAAAAAGGTATGAAGATGTTAAAACCTTACTGAAAGAAGTCTAGGATCAGGCTACCCATATCCGTTCTAATTGACAATGGAGGGGTCTTCATGGCAAAAATAAGTGTCTGGTGCCTGAGACATTTGTTGGAAAATACACTTCTCTGCAACCTCAATCTACTGGCAAAACAGAGAAAGGTGAATCATACTCTTGGCTATAGTTCGAATGTCTCCTGACATGTGCGGAAGGCTTCATCCCCAGCCCCTGGTACCATTGGGAAGTGATGGAACCACTGGGGTCTGGACCTGACGGAAGGAAGTTAGGTCACCGGGGACACGACCTCGGAGGACATTGGGCCCGGCCCCTTCCTATCTCTCCTTTTACTTCTTGGTGGTCATGGGGAGGACAGACCCCCTCAGTCATGTGGCTCCACCATGACATACTCTGTGCTACAGGCCCCAAATGGGACTCAGTGACGAAGGCTGCAACCTCTGCAAGTCTGAGACAAAATCAATCGTTCTCCTTAGAAGCTCACGATCTCAGGTACTTTGTAACAGTGATGGAAAACACCACATTCTTAAAAAGACTGGCTATAATTTGTCAGGAGGCCAATTCAACCCAGGTAAGGCATTGCCAGTTGCTTTGCTTCGGATGGGGTGGCCCGTAGGAGTAAACTTCAGCTGAACCCTCTGGAATGTTGTGCACTCACTGGGAGCTACTCTCACTGCTGGGCGAAGTTTGCTTTCAGCAGGTTGGTGTTTCCCACAGAGGTACTCTGCATCACTTCTGTCTTGGAGGCTGGGTCTTAATGACATCTTGGAAAAACAAGCACCAAGAACAGCTCCAGACTCACTGGACAGGACCTTATGAAGTGCTGCCAGAGACCTGTTTCTCGGTAACACTGAAGGGAATCAAGCCATGCATCCACTGCATGGGAGTTAAATTTGTTCTGCGAAAATCATAAAGTCCACTATATCCTGTCCACAGGATATTGCAGGAAATGGGAACCATGTGGTAGAAGAACAGGCTCACCGAAATCACCCGAACTTTGACTGACTTCGAACTCCAGACACTGACTTCTCTTAATGGACCAAGTAAGCCCCTGATTAACTTATGTTGCTGTTCAGAAGTCAGTTTCCTAAAGACAAGTAATGAATGATTTCTTTAATGATATATTGTGCACCTTTCTTTGTTAATCACTGTTTAAAGCCTACCATGTCACCTTCTCTCGTATTCCTTGTACAATGATAAGGGTGGTCCACGATACTGGTGCATCACTTGGCCATGGCCATGGGACTTGTGAATACTTCACATGAGCAGCAAACAGTGCCTAAGGCAGGTCCATACCCTGGTCTGGTCATATGTAGCCAAGTCAGTCACCCCTCTGAGCCCTTCAAGAATGAAAACAGAGGTTGGGGAGTAGCTCAGCAGCATGCATGAGGCCCCAAGTTCCATCCCACCTTCACTAACGCCACCAACAAAAATAAACAAAAGAGAAAGAAAAATGAGCAAAGACAAGGAGGGAGTTAAACTGAAGGAAATCTGAATAAACCCCCAGACTTAATCTCTTTTATCTGCTCTTAGTCACTTGTTTTTTGTTGACCTTAAAAACCACCAATTTTAGAGGATTAGCAGCGCCTCTGCATTGTGGATCTTGATGGCGATATTCCATGAAGTTTCAGTGTGTATGCATAGGCCAGTAATTACTTCCTAACCCTAACCACCTTTCCCCACACTGCTGCCCATAAATATCCCCAGACTCTGTCCTCGGGAGGCAGATAGGAGACTTGCTTCCCAATCTCCACACTTGGCCACTCTGTATTCAAAAGACTTATCGCTTGCAAAACTCATTATTTCAGTGATTGGTATGTGACACAGTTTGAAAAAAGGGATATATTTTTAAGCTATTTGAATACACTTAGGTTGTGTTTATAATAAATTCCATGTTAATTCCATGTGAGATTAAAAATTCCTCTTTCATAAAGTAAGAAGTTCTGAAATTTTCCCACATTTGATATTAATCTTTGCTATTTCTTAAAGGATTGAAGAAAAATTTATTTTTGGAAGACTTCAATGGAAAGAGGCTCCCTTTTTTCTTTAGGTGGAATATTATTATATGGATTTAAAATGTTTTTCTTCTACACATGAGAAAGGGATTCAGACTATTTATTTTTAAGTTTACTTTTATAAATAAATTCATTTTCATAAAAAATGAGTAAATTTTCTCAATTTTGAAATTTAGAAAAATGAGGAGTAAAAAATAAAGTCGTCAGGATCCAATTATCTACAGAAACCTTTTATTTGATACATACTGTATTACTTTTGTTGTTGTTGACACCCACAATTTAAATGAGGAGAGGTTTAATTTGGCTCACAGTTTCAGAGGATTCAGTTCATGGTCAGCTGGTTCCAAGGAAGAAACATCAGACAGAGGGGTGTGACAGAGCAAAGCTGCTTAGCTCACTGTGGCAGGAAGCAGAGCAGGGGAACAGCACCAGAGAGGAAGGGGTGAGGGGCTAGACTCAGTACCCGAGGCCATACCTCCATGACCCACCCAAATACATGGGAAGTGTGACCCAGTAATCTCCCAGGAGGCTTCCAAGCCAATTAAGTTGACACAATCAAGTTTAACTGTCAAACATATCCTGCAAGAACTTTTAATTTTCATATATATGTAAGCGGGTATAAGTATCCACTTAGGTCTGTGTGTTTATATATCTATGCAGATTTATGTACGTATATTTTTTCTTTGTTTCTTTCTTTTCCCCCCAGTACTGAGGACTAAACCCATGACCTTTGCTCTGAGCTACATCTTCAGCCCTTTTTTAAATTTTCAGACAAGGTCTTATTGAATTGCTAATCTGTCCAGGCTGAGCTCAAATTTATGATCCTCCTGACTCAGCATCCCAGAATATTGGGATTACAGGCAGGTGCCACCACGCCCAGCTTATTTTTTTTCTTTAACAAAAATAACATTGCAGTAGGACTTCATGTCAATAAATACAGAATCATGTCATTTCATTGTTCGCATAGTAGTTTACTTATGGATATACAATCTTTATCAATTTCTTATCACTGAGCAATTAGTTTATTTCTATTTTTCTATATTCGAACAGTATATTGATGATAACATATTTTAGAAGTTACAAGCAATAGAAATATGTAATTCTGACTTCTTAAATAGTTTTTCAAAAATTAGTTGCTTCTACAAGCTAGCATTAGGACAAAATATTTCTGGAATGTCATCTCAAAGTACCTTGTCCACAAAAGCTGTCAACAGCTGCTTTAAATGTTTTAAACATTTTTAACCTGAACAGACACCCTGTGACCTTGTATTCATGTGTCATTTCAGTCTCAGCTTCCTCTGTAGTCCACACAGCCTCCACCCTGACCACATGGGTTTATTGATCCACAGGAGCCCAGTACTTCCGCCTGCGTTTGTGCTTGGTGCTTTCCCTGGGTAGAAGGGCTGGGAAGCATTACTCCTTCTCGCCAATGATCAAATCTAATCTAGAATTGCAGGTTCGGTGCAAGTCCCACTCGATCCATAATCTCTCCCTGGCCTCACACCATTGGGTGATTTGTCCTCTCA
The DNA here is from genome assembly GCF_000247695.1 of Heterocephalus glaber. Next base: position 112,261 of record NW_004624830.1, on the reverse strand, counting down.
TTAAAGTCCTTTATTTGTACCGTTTTGGGCAAGCAAATGTATACAGATGGCCCAGTTTATGCATTTTGGGCTTTATGGTGGGGTGAAGGTCGTCCATCATCAGGAGGAAGCTTGACTTCAAATCTGATCATCCCTCGGGCTGGTGATGTGTGCTAGCAGACTCTCTCAGTGCAGGGCACTGTCAGGGCGCTGCAGCCTCCACTCAGCCATGGACCGTGGGGATGAATTACGCGCCACAGTCCACGCAGGGCTGTGTGGCCAGCATTGTTTGGAAGTTGTGTTTGGTGTTAGGCTACAAAATGCTCATCACTTTCGCACAGTGTTTAGTGAACTACGTGAAGCACTCACACTGCTGCAGGCTACTGTGTGCCAAGCAAGTCTAAGGAAACTGTGATGCTATCCTGGGACCTTCAGCTGTGCTGAATGCAGTTTTGATTTATGTTTTTTTCAGTCTAGGATGGGTTTATCAGATCATAACTCCACTCTAAGTAAGGAGTATCTGCACAATTTGCCACATTCCCTTCTTTTGCTTTTTCAAATGTAATTTAAACCTGGTTTATGACTCCCCTTATATCACTTTTCTACCATTTTACTAAAGGGCTACCAAAGGCAGACAGCAGTGTTACTATTTTCCTAGCACTGTGCCTCAACACACAGAAGGAACTTGGTAAATGCTTACTGATTTAATAGAACAGTAAATTATGGGCTTGTATAGTGAAATTCCTGTTCCAGTCAATGTCTACGTACATATACGAGCATATAAAAAGAACTCTTTTCTTAAAACTTTTAAATCAGAATATTTATGTCAGATACTTGCAATTTATTATATAATAAATTCTTGGTAACTGAACTATATAATATTGAATCTAAATCATATCTGTTAAGATATTTCATTTTTTTAGTAAGCTTTAAAATATCTACTTAATATAGTTTGCATAAAGATCGAATTACTTACCTCGAAGGAGCTTAGGCAGAAGCACAGAAGCAACAAAACAACACGAACAAGTTTCATGTCGGAGGTGTTCAGGGTCTGGGCCCCTGTGGAAGACTGTCCATCCCAGGAAGTGTTCCGAAATTTAATTTTTAACCTCTGAAAAAATATTTAAAAAGAGTGAGCTTCCTACAGAGCTTTGTACTTTTGAACTCTTAAGGAATTTGGCTAAAACCCAGAGTTTTACCGTAATTTAAACAAAAAATGACCTTCCCAGTAAATAGCCCAGAGAGGCAGCCAATAGGAAGGGTTTCCTCCAGAAGAGGCGGACCGCCCCGTGCGCTGAGGGAACAATGCCTCAGTTCTGCTTTTCAGGGAGACACAGATTACACTGAAGCAAATTTCTTGCCTTTTGGTAAAATAAACTTATATTTTTCCCTCTAAGTTTGAAGACTAGCAGATGGTAAGAGTAAAGGTGAAAACGCCACTAAATATATGGAAAATTCATTACGCTGTGATTGAATTATATTCTGAGTACAATGATGTCTTTTGCTGTAATAATTTTTTTTAATTTAAACATTCACCATATTTTTATCGCACTGTGAAGTACTCAATAGTCTTATTGTTGAAAATATTTATACTTATTTGACAACTAATACATATACACTATATGCATGCTATTACAAATAATAATAATAATGCTAACTTTGAATCAGAAATATTACTATGAACCACAATTTTTAAAAAATATACCTCCAGCTTTGTCCACCACTAGGGCCCAGAAGTCACGATAATCTAGAGGCAACTGTCATTTCTAGATAATGTTCGAAAAAATGAAAAAGCTCTTTGGAGAAAGTGCTGGTCTCATGACTAGGGCAGGAAGTGTACCGGGCGAGGTGGGGAGTGAGATGTTCACATTTGCGTCAGAAGCAAGGAAGCGTCAGAGGCCCGTCAGTGACAGTAACACAGGACCCAGTTCGAAGGGGCTCCCATAAGCCCAAGGTTAAGCATTTTACGCATTAAAAAGAAACATTTTTATGCATCGAAATAAAAATATTTTCTAAAGTGCAGAACGTTCCAGTCACTGGTGGCAGAAACGGTGACAGGCAGAGCAAATCCCCATTGGCAGCACCTTACGTTCCCGGATCTGGGTGATGATCACCAGTAGCGGCTGAAACCATTAGGGGAGACACTGGCAGGGAACTTTGTACCAGAGATCGGGCTGACCAACCAAAAGAAGGACAAGCAGACTTGATGTCTTTCCTCACAGACTTCCAACCTGTCATTCTTCACGGGAAGGACATGGGAGGCTTTAGGAAGAATTCTGGGGGGAAAAGTGAATCTGAACGTGATCAGGCCTTCAGATTTCACTACCAGTCTACAGGGAATCCAGAGGGTGAGAGAACAGGATCCATACCATCCCAGGAATGCAGTCAGGGAGACAACGGGAAACTACAAGAGTCGGCTTCTTCAAGAAATACAGGCCATAAAAATAGGGGAGGAGGCTTGGGGTGTAGCTGAATGGTGGAGTGCTTGCTTAGCGTGTGCAAGACTTGCAAAGCTATGGGTTCCTCAGCACCACACTCGCACACGCACATGCGCACAAGAGACGGGAAATTGATATAGAATCAAAGAGACTTGAGATCAATATTGAGACTTGTATCAATATAATACAAGGTATGTATGGACATGGACATTGTTTCCACCTTCATTTGGTTGCTTCAACCATTAAAAAGATTTTGAAATAAGTTGGGAATTATCTACATTGACCAGATACTGTGTGATGCTAAAACATTGTTACTTTCATTAGGCAATGGTAGTTTGTTTATATTTTAAAATATCCTGTTAGAGATTTATGGATAAAATGTTATCTGTGGTTATTAAAAATACTGTAAATAGGGCCGGGGATTTAGCTCAGTGGCTCCTCGCCTGCCTCACAAGCGCAAGGTCCTGAGTTCAATCCCTGGTACCAAAAAAAAAAAAAAAAAGTAAAATATTGTAAATAAACAATAAATAAAGACAAGATAGTTAAAATAAGATTCGCAAAAAGTCAGTCGAATCTGGGCAATGCACACAAACAGGTACATGGAAGTATTTTCTGAACTTTTGTTAATATTTGAAATTTTCGTATAAAAAGCTAAAAACAAAGTCATGTGTTCACATTGCTTCCTGTTTATTATCTTATTTTTATTAACATATGCCTGCAGTGCCCGATGGTTACATTCATGGTGGGGAGTCGGTCCAGCCATGTGACACACCGTAACTCTTTTCCCTCACCTTCCCCCGCCAGCCCTGTGGTTTCCAATTTAATGGCATCTTGCTGAAGTCTTCAAATTTCGTTCTAATATCAAAATTTTCAGCCCATTTCATAGCAGGTCTCTGTCATTCACAGTATCATCTTTCCAAGTATTTTAGTTAGATTTTCTAAGTTTTCAGTAACATAAGTGAATGCACGCCTTCTTAGATCTTGGACCTCATAATTAGCCTGCACTTTCGTGGTATGACCAAAAAGTGCAGTCAGCGCTGCTCTGAGTGCCATCCAGTGGAGAAAGGCCGGGGTCTTCAGCAGGAGAAGCTACACACTGATCCATAGTAACAGTGTGTGACAAGTTTCCACTTGTTCAGTGCAGTTGGCTGGTTGTGAGCTATGGTTGAAAGAAGATGTGTTTTAAATCATGCACTATAAAGAAGGCATTAACACAGAATTTTGTCAGTTTCATTGGAATTGCCCTATTGTGCTACTTCAAATTCCAGGTTTTTAAGAAACATCATTACAGTACATGAAATTTGGGTCTAGGTTGTGATCCTGAGACCAAGGTTCAGAGTTCTCAGTGGTAACCATCCAGTTCTGGGAGGAAGCCCATCAATCAGGATCCAACACCAAGGGCTGTGATTTGCTTTTTGATTTTGGTAGAATCATGCTAGCTGAGTTTGTACCCAGGAATATGAAGGCGAATTCTGAAGGGCTTCAAGGCTGCCTTGATGTCTTAAATTGCAAAATATTGACATTTCATGGTCATTTTGACTATGGGAAAGAGACAGAAGTCATGTGGTGCTAGACCCAGTGAATAAGGTGCATGAGGATACACTAAAATGTTTTTATTTGGCAAAAACTGCTGTACCAGAAGCACGGTGCGACACAGAGTGTTGTCATGATGGAAGATGAAACAGTTTGCCCATTTTACAAGCCATTTTCTATGCACATCATTTCCTAAATGTCAGTATTGCAGAGATAAATCGTGACCATGCAGCTGTTAGCAGTTTTGCTAGAGGCTGTTCACCTGTACGCCAGTGCTCCATGAAACTGTGTTCATTGATTGCCAGTGTTTGACACGGACAGCAGAGGCCATGGATGACAGGCGAGTATTGAGCTGCAGAGGAAGGAGGCACAGGTGGATGACACCACACCTCCCTCATGAGCTGCATGCCCTGACCTCCCCAGCCTCCTCTGATGTCCTGCCAGCTGAGCATGCGCGAGCTCTCTTGATGTACCCGGAAGTCAGGGGTATATTTTAATGCCAGGGAAGCAGTTTTTATGTGCTGTGACTCACAAGCATCACTGTTGCTTTGCTAATGTTGTAAACATTGCACAACATGGAGTTTGTGGGTGAAAACTGAATTGCATTTTGAACGTTTCATTTTTCTTTTGCTATTGCCATTTAGTTTGGCTTTTTTATACAGAGGAAGGACTTAAAATTTCACACAGAAAACTGAAACAAGGCTACAAAATTATTTCACCCAGGGAAACGTGAAGCCAGAGACCTAGGCAGTCACCTAGGTCACTCTGACCCAGGGCAGACTCCTTATCGCCGTGAGTGTTACAAAGAACCTCAGTAAAAGCCTTTTTCTTCTTATCCCCGTTCTTACCTGGGATGCATAAGTGATCAAGCAACAATCACCAATGACCTGTGCCTTTCTCACCAGCAGCCAGTTTCCCTTAACTTCCTTCTTTGTTCTTTATCTTAGAAGCTCAGACCCCTCAGACACACTTGGGGAGCATGACTCTGAGGCTTCGGGTTCCCTCCACTTGGTGATCCTCCTTATCTTATCTGGAGTAAGCTCCTGTTCCCATACTTGGTGTGTTTCAACTTGCCTTTCAGGTCAGCCATACTTTGTTAGCACCTGTGTTTTGCAAACATGACCAACAGTCCAGTGTGGTGAATTCTGAAGCCAAAGTGGGAAACAGAAGAGAATTCTAAGCCTCAGTGATTGTGACAAAGAATGAAAAATAGTAGGGAAGAATTCCAAATTATAAATGCAGGCATGGCTCCAGAAAAACTGAAAAAGCACTTAACTACAAATCATAGTGAAGGAGCAGATACTTTTGAATTGGAACGCAGAATAAATTAGTTTTGAGTCACCTTTAAGAAAAAGGTCCAGAGAGCAAGTTATCTAGTAGTAAAACTTTTTGACCAAAAAAGGAAAGAGCCCCATGGTTAGTGGAAGCCTCGCAGGTCTACCGTGTAGGACTGTAAAGAGTGGAATGCCAGAACATGATGCAATAGGGAAAAGTAGAAAGGCTCCACTGTTGGAGTGAGGTAAATTGATGTGACTGATGACACTGAATGCTCAACAGATCAGATCCCCCAATAACTTCCTACCGAGGGTGATGAGTCATAGACCTGGATAACGGCAGCGTTTGTAAGCCTCATAAACCATGATGAAATTCAAGAAAACTTTCCTGCTGTGAAACCTTGCCCCAAATAAGGAAAGGTAAAGACGTATTTAATGCTGTCTTTATATTGGCAGGAAAAGGTATGTCTCGGAGTATTGATCTGTCCTGGTAATGGCCCACCCATGACATTCCCTGATTGGTTTCATCCCTTGTGAAAAAGAAAATTCTAGTGTGTTTACAACACATTGCTTTCTTCCCAGAGAAGTGCTGGTGTCAGATGATTTTGGAGTTGAAATCAAGAATTCTGGATGACATTATAAAAATGGCTAACCTCGTCACACACAGGCCAGTTCACCCAAGAACGTTTTTAAATAAACTGTGTGACCATCTCCTGCTGCATGCATGAATCTTACAGCTTAGCAAGTATTTGTTCTGGGGAGCAGCCAGCTGTCGTGCCATATAAACATTCAGGCGCTTCATGAAGAAGGCTTGCAGAGCACAGACCTGGGGTCCCCTGCCTTAGGCCTCAGGGGACCTCAGCACACATACACAGCAAAGGGTCCCCAGGCCCAGTGAAGACTTTGGGTGGTTGCACTTTTGGTTGACATCTGGTTTTTTTTCAGTACCAGAAATTGATCCAGACCTTCACACTGAGCTCCCTCCCCTTTAAACTTAGACACAGGGTCCAGGTAAGTCACTAAATTGCCCAGGCTGGGTTCGAACTTGTGATCCTCCTGCCTTGGCCTCCCAGTGTGCTGGGACTGACATCTTGACTACAACTTTATGAGAAATCCTGAGCCAGAACTTCCCAGCTAAACACTCCTGAATTTCTGACCTATAGAAATCACACAAGACAATGTTTGCTGTTTCCAACCACCAACTGTTGGGATAATTTACTGCACAGGAAAAGAAACTTCACACAGATTTAAGTTCTTAACAGGATGTTGAGCAGAAAAGTGACTTGTAGGAGTGTTTCTCAGAAAACAGGCAGATTTTACTCAATGGTTTGAAGACGGAGACTGGCTGGTGAAGCTAGACTACTTACGGACATTTTTCATTATGTGAACAAGTTGAGAAAGCAACTTCAAGGCACTAAGAAAAACATTTGGAGGGCCGCGGATTTAGCTCAGTGGTTCCACCACCTGCCTTGCAAGTGGGAAGTCCCGAGTTCGATCCCCGGTACCAAAAGAAAAAAGAAAAAGAGAAAAACATTTGGACTCAGTGATAAGATTCTAGAGTTCAAATACAAACTGAGTCTTTGGAAAAGTCATATGGCAAAAAGAAATCTCGTGATGTTTCCTCTGCTGCCTGCATTTGCAAGGAAGTCTCAAAATCTTACTGAAAACCACTTGAAGAGGTGCAGGAAAAAGTTGAACCAAATTTTCCTTCTTTGACACAATTTATAGGCCCAGATGAAGGCCCTGTCCTGGAACCTCCTCAGCCTGAGCGCCTGACTTTGAGGGAAGGAAGAGTTGGGTGAGTTTGTGTCTGTGAACACCTGGTAAAATGTACCGATTTGCCTTTCCATATGTTCTGAATTTCTGTGAAAGAAAAGTACCCTGCTACTCATCAGAAAGGAATAATCATTTTGCCCTGCCTTTCAACTTCTTTGAGCATTAACAGCAAGGCAGAAGCCATAGCAATTCAGTTGAAAATAAAATCTGTGTGTGCTAATTTCAGGCTCAAATCAGAATTGAGTGAATATACACAAAAGATAATTATCTCAATTAGTCCACTATAAATAGGTCAATGATTTTATGCATATCTAGGCCTATAAAAGGAAATCAACATTTATTACAAACAGCAGTATTTACTAGATTTAAAGGAAAAGTTGAAGTCCCTATTTGTATTGGAGTTGATATTCTTTAAGAGTTAGTATTTTTTTCTTTGTGAGTTAATGTTATTAGCCTACAAAAAGTAGACAAATAAATTGAACAAAAAAATTAAAAAATAAAACAAGAGCTAGGCATGGTGGTGCACGTCTGTAGTCTCAGCTACTTGGGAAGCTGAGGCAGGAGGATTTCAAGTTTGAGGCCAACCTGGGCAACTTAGCAAGACCTTGTCTGGAAACATAATTTTTTAAAAGGGCTGGGAACGTGGTTCAGTGATAGTGTTCTTACTTGGCATGTGCGAGGCCCTGGGTTCAATCCCCATGACTCGCCCCACCCCATACACCCAAAACCAGATGAACAGAAAAGCATAATTTTCGATTCCAAAATAGCACAAGTAGCACAACAATGTAAATGTACTGAATACCCTGACCTATAGCTTTAAAAATAATGAAGATGGCAAATTTGATGTTGACGGGAAGAGCATTGAGATGGGCTTAATGGTGACAAGGCTGAGGTGGGGGGATCACTTGAGCCCACAAGTTCAAGACCTGCTTGGGCAACACAGTGAGATCCTGTCTTAAAACAAAACACTGACAATATTATTAGATCATTATATTCAAAATTTGCTCATCGTGCTTGTGTGTGTGTGTAATTTCAATGCAGAGGCTCTGGTGACAGGACAATTATTATTTCCTGAGTAAAATGATTGAAAAGACTTGGACCGGTGGCTGGAGCTTCTCCAAGCAGAAGGAACTGTTTTCCAAAGCAGAGAAAGAGAAGCAGGCAATGACGCTGGGCTGGTGGGGCAGGGGGTGGTGTACCACACAGGAGGGGGATAAAATTACACAGAATGCTTAACAGATGGAGAGATGTTACGCTAGACAGGACGCTAAGGGAAAGAGGAGCTACCTGGGGTCCTGAGGATGGGGATGGTAGAAAATGACTTCAGGAAGCTCATTATGCCATCATTGCAGTACAGAAGGGAAAAGGACGTTAGGTCAGAAAGTGTTTGGTCTGAAATAATAACAAAAATGCCCAGAATGCAAGATTTTGTAGTTTACTGTTATTTCTGGACAATTGAATTCTTGTAGATTATACAGTGTGATAGTGTAGGAATAAGACAAGGAACTGTGGCAGGGACAAAAGGTCTGTAATTGGTTGGAGAGTGTACACAGTTACTTTAGAAGAAGTAGAAATTGCTAACTTTGGCTGGGGTAGGGATGGTGATAAAAATGATAAGAAAGGAGGAAAGTGCTCAAAAGTCTGAGTTCAAAGATTAGAAATTAAAGTGTGATGCTACCATGAGGACAAATGGAGAGTTGGAAAGATGAACAATTCGGAAAGAGGAAGGGTCCTAGAGAGGGTGGCAAAAAGGACTGAGGATTGTGAGGATCCAGAGTTCGAGTTTGCCTTTCTAACTAGCTGGGGAACTGACTTCCCTTTTCTAAGTGTCAGTTCTTTACTTGTAAAATACAGCAGTCAGGTAACAGGTGATTAAAAATATTTTTATTAGTACATATTTGCCATACATAAGGATCGCATTCATCATAGGGAATCTGTACCTATACGTAATATGTCTTAATTCTTTTTTCCCATTTCCCACTCCTCCCTTCAATCCTTCTTCCCCTCCTCAGGTAACAGGTGATCTTGAAGGTCTCATACAGGTTCAATAGTTTTATCAGACTGAGTTGGAACTAAGAGTGGGGCACTAAGTCAAGACCGAAACAATTAACTTAATGTTACTGTAAATGACAATCCAAAGCAGAGGGGCGATTATGGAAAATTCTACCCCTGAAAGATGTACAGAATTTAAGGTAGATTTACCAAATTCGAATTAAAATGTATTTACCAAATTCCTATTATATAGAGCTGTTAGGTACTCCTGGGGAAACCTCACATTTTAGTGTAGACGACATATATGAATTCCTAGTATTGTCCTAGTAAAGTTTACAGAAGTCTTTCGAAATTCCATTTACGAGGACTTTCTGAAAGAAGCTGCCAATATCTATCTTCTTTCAGAGGCGGTAGACTGGGTCATATTTCAAGGTAGCGTCTCAGAGCCTTCGGGTATGAAAGAGGTGAACGAAATGTAATAAATGAAGGTCACTGCCCTTATTAGAGTTTTGGTGGCTGTGGGACAAGCTGATGTCAGATATCCAAGGATTAAGAAGGGGGAGGAGCGTCCAGCATAGACTGATACACTGCTGCGGGTGCTCAGAACGCACCTGAAGGAATAAACTATCCGGCACAAGATTAACATGGCTTGGCTTTCTATCAGATAACACCATTTCTTTAAACACACACATAAATGCATTGGTTTTTTTCCACCTTAACTATCGGGACCACAAGACAGACAGGTACAATTTGGACCGCAAGGCGCGTTGCTGAAAAGATCGGTGGAAAAAACAAGGAGCTGGACAGAGTGCGGACACTGCCCTCGGCCGGCCGCGACAGGCTCTCTCTGGCTAGGCCTCACGGAGGCGGCCTCACTCTTGTGGGCGCAGAACTCTTGAGCGAGGGCGGGCACCATTTCGCAGCCTGGGAAGCGAGAAAGCCCCGCCAAGTGGGCACCTAGCACAAGAGCCACCGCAAGGCAACCAACAGCACGCCCCACTCCAGGGAGAGGAGCCGGGTCTCAGACGCCTGCGGTCTCCAGGGGCAACACCGCACAACGCTTCCGTAAACGTCATGTGCAAGGGACGTCGTTACGTCACTTCAGCGCGCCTTCCTGGCGAGGTTGCGCTCATTGTTGTAAACTAGTGAAGTTAGATATTTTTAGGGTTTTTTTCCGGTGCTGACGGCTGCTTAGAAAGGGGCTCCTGTCGCTGCATCCGCCAGTGACTGGTTCTTTGGCAAACCAGTTATTCGAGTTTGTAATCATTAAAACAAAAAAGAACCCTCTGTCCCTGTACGGTGGCCGGCGAGGTTAGTGCGGCGGAAGTGCCCGAGAGGGTGCGCGCGGAGCGGCGGCGGCGCACGTGGCGCCGGTGAGTGGTCACTGAAGCGGAGGACCCGAGGATGCCGAGCGCGGGGCTGGGCTGCGGGAAGCGGGGAAAAGGGACGGAGGAGGGGATGCTGTGCGAAGGCCCGGCCGCCCGCCGCGGGCAGCGAGGCGGGGGGCAGCGCGCTTCCCCGCGGGTGCGGCCCCGCCAGTGGGCGAGGCGGCGAGGGAGCTCCCATCACCGACCCCTTTCAGGGTGCTGAGCCAGGCCCAGGGATGTCGTTTCGAGGCGGAGGTCGTGGAGGCTTTAATCGGGGCGGCGGCTTCAACCGTGGCGGCAGCGGCAGCAGCAACCACTTCCGAGGCGGCGGCGGCTTCCGAGGCGGCGGCAGAGGCGGGTTTGGACGAGGAGGAGGCCGCGGAGGCTTCAACAGGGGCCAGGACCAAGGACCTCCGGAGCACGTAGTCTGTATGTCGCCTTCGGAGCTCTGCCTCCGCAGAGAGACGGGCTGGGGTTCTCAGCAGTTAGGTGCTGCAGGGGCCGTGCAGGCTGTCTGCAGCGGGCTCCACACTGACCTGCGGTCGTACCGTAGCCTAAAGGAGATCAAGAAAGCTGGAGGATACTGAAAATGCATAATGGAGGTGGAACTTGAGGTTGAGCTGAAAGGATGAGATTAAATAGGCAACATTGGGTGCTTACCCCATTTGACAGGTGAGAAAACCGAGATTCAGAGTTAAGGTTCTTTGTCAGGGTCATAAAGGAAAAATGTCTAAGAATAGGTGATCAGTACGCAGGAGGGTCGAAGGGAGGCATTAGCTCAAGTCAGAGGCCCCAGACCAAAAGCCGTTCTAGCAATTTATGCAAGAGACAGCGAGGGCTTGACTTAGGATGGGGTCGTGAGAAGAAGCGGAAGGCTTAGGTAGGAGAGATTGCAGAGGAAACAAAATAGCATTTATCTGATACTGGGAATAAAGTGCTCTGGGTTTTGAACTTGAGTGCAGATGGAGAGTGAGTTTTGCAGGCATGCATTGAATAGTTTAGTAAAAGTTATTTTGGGATTCTGGACTTCCCTGAAAAAGATTAAGGAATCATTTGTAAGGAGGCAGTAGTAGGGACAAGTTCTAAGGAATGAGCGGGGGAACGTCAAGTACAAAGAGTGATTCACGTTAGGGCCTGGAGAAAAGGAAAAATCAAAGAGAATGAAATGTGCTGTGTAGTGAAATTGTAATCGTCATAATAGGGTAACTCACAGGTTGAATGGTCTCAGCCTCCTACCTGGTACTCCCTCCCCTTAGTCCCATGTTAGGTGGATATTACTTACACGTTTTATATGCATAAATGCAGATTCGGTTCCTGTATTATTCAGGAAAGGAAAGCAGGGGAGGGTGAGTACCTTCATGGCTAGAGTGTTGTTAGGTCACCTGATAGCTCAGGAAGCCCACACTGCTGGTAGCTATACTTTTCTACCTCAGAGAACAGACACAGTGAAACCCAAGGTAGCTAAGAAAAAAGCTTCCAGAGAGGTTGGTTAATATTACCTGAAGTAGTCGCATGTTTTAATCTTTTCTTGTCTTATTTCAGTATTAGGAGAGTTCATGCATCCCTGTGAAGATGACATAGTTTGTAAATGCACCACAGATGAAAATAAGGTGCCTTATTTCAACGCTCCAGTTTACTTAGAAAACAAAGAGCAAATTGGAAAAGTGGATGAAATATTTGGACAACTTAGAGACTTTGTATCCTTTATAATTGGATGACCTAGTAAATTCATTGAGAATTTACTGTCCCCCCACCATGCCAATTAAGTATAAATTAAACTTCTTGCCTCATTAAAGAAGATAACACTGCTACAGAGTGGATCATAAGGAGCATTACGAGGGGAGAATGTATTCCCCATCTCATTGAAATAATAAGCCCCAGAAAGATGCCTTTCTTTTGGGAAAGACCTAGAAATCATGGTCGTTTGCATAAGCGCCACAGGGTTGAGTTGGTTGCATTAGGTATGACTGTGCCGCTGGGTTGGTATGGAAGATTTGGAAAGGTTTTGGTTTTTTTGGTACCTGAGATTGAACTCAGGACGTTGTGCTTGCCAGGCAGGCGCAGCACCACTGAGCTAAATCCCCAGCTCTGTAATCTGTTTTGTTTTTTTGGAGAACACATTTCTTCCTGGGGACTTGTGTGTTACCTTTCCTATATATGCCTGTATATTCCAAGCTTGTTTCAGAAATTATATATGGATTCAGGAGGCTTAATTTCTTTCATTCTAATTTCGTTTTTGTTCCTTAACAAAATCGATAGTATTTTTCAGTTAAATTGTCAGAAAACATGAAGGCATCTTCCTTTAAAAAACTACAGAAGGTGAGTCAAGCTTGATTCTTAAGGTCTTGAGTGTCATAAGGGAATGGCGTACCTTAGGGCAGTCCTATGTGGGGTACTTGAGCCCCCTGTATTTCATTAGTAAAGCCTCCCTGTCACCCAGTACTGGAGTTGACCCCAGCTTCTTCACACTGAGCTACATCCCCATCCCTTTTTGTTTTTTATTTTGTTTTTGGTACCAGGGATCGAACTCGGGACCTTGCGCTTTCGAGGCAGGCGGCGGAACCACTGAGCTAAATCCCCAGCCCCTTGTTTTTTATTTTGAGAGACAGAGTCTCGCTAAGTTGCCCAGGCTGGCCTCAAACTTATGATCCTCCTGCCTTAGCCTCCCTCAGAGCTGGGATTACAACTGTGCACCATCATGCCTGGCACTAGTGAAGTTCTTAAAGTGAGATTTTTGTATTATAAACATTGAGCTTATTTAAAATTCTTATTGAAAACTTGCATTAGCAAGTACGCAAAAACATTACATTATAAAACGTTCTGTGAGAGAAGGTGGTACTAAAGGATTTCATGAGTATTTCATCGTGATACGTGCTGTGGAGGGGACATGGGTCGCTGTGAGAGCCTTGATGGTGGGCCCAGATTTAATATGTAGGCTTCCCTGAGGCAGCGTCCTTGAGGCCAAGACCTAGAGTTGACCAGGATGGCTCTGCTGGAAGGTTTTGGGAAGACGCCTTTTTAGGTTCCATTCCTGTAAAGTTGACCCTGTTGCTCTTAAGCAGGCCCCAGGATTCAGTTTCAAAAAGGAAAAACCTTAATTTAAAAAAAGCCACTTGGGAACTTTGGGGCTCGCCAAAGAGAGAAAGAGGTGCGTTCATTCCGAGCAGAGAAAGCAACATGTGCAGTGCTGGGGACAGCAAGTGCCTTAGGGCTCCGCGGAAGGAAGAGGTGCAGCTTGGCATAGGACATGTGGGCAGGCAGCGGGGAGAGCTGTGAGCGAAGGCCTGTGAGTAGGCAGGAGCCTGGTTACCTCATGCTTGCTTTCGGGCATGCGAAAGTGCCTGAGCTGCAGCTTTAACTTTGCTTTGAAGGGTAGGATAATGTAGTTCTGTTTATGCTTTAAAGGGCACTGTGGGAAAAGAGGAGCACATTGGACAGGGGTCAGTACTGCGTGGAGGGCTGGGAGAGCTGCTTGCATCATCTGAGAAGAGGTGGTATTTGGGCTTAAGGCAGAGGCCATGGAGATGAAGTGTGAATGGGTTTCTGAGCCACATAGGAATCAGAACCAGTGGGACTTGGTAATTGACCCGCTACCGAGGTTGTAGAACTGAAAAATAATCGCCGTGTTTCTGGTGTCTGATTTCAGCCCCTTTGTGGGTGGTGGGATCGTTTTGTGTGATGCCCAGCACTGGAGAGAGTGGGGCTGGGGAGGTGCTGACGGGGCTTTGGAGGCGGAGTGTTTAAGGTACTTGAGTTCAGAGGCAGGGTGTGGGCTGAGGTGACATCAGGAAGTGTCGGTGTGGGGAGAGAACACGAGGCAGACGGACTGGGCCAGAGGAAAGGGCACCTAAGAGCACCAGGGCCCCTCCCACCTTCACTTTTAGTCTCGGTGTTCACTCCCAGTGTGGATGGCTCCTGTGGCTGCCCAGCTGGACAGTGGAGTTGGAGACAGTATGTTTGAGATGACAGGCTGCAAGGGGACGAGGAGGACTGAGGTGTCGTATGGAAAGGAAGATAGAAGCCCAGGTTTGTGTGTTGTGTAGAACTGAGAAACTTTGGCGTATCTCCTTACATGTCATTATCTGCAGGATGTCCTCTTTAACCCTCGGAATAAGATGGTTTCTCTATATCACCTGTTACTTAGTATGTTTAGGAAATATGACTTTGAGCCTTTATTACAGTCTTGAAGTACCTGGTAGGCTAATACTTTCTTTTGAATTTTAATACTACATTTTTGGTTGTTTGTTTTTCATACCTGGATCAAACTCAGGACCTTGTGCTTGTGAGGCAGGCGGTGGAACCACTGAGCTAAATCCCCAGCCTAATGCTACATTTTTGGAAGTTGCATTTTTCTTATGGGTGTTGAGTGAAACTAACATTTTTAGGAGGCATCTGTTTCTAAAGAAAAATGGGATTGAACAGTGCTTCATGTACATTGCATTTTTATCCTTTTATAGCCATGTGTGAGGTGGATACTTTAAATATTATCTACATTTTACAGATAAAAAATAACAACGTCTAAACAAGGAAGCCTTTGCTCAGAGATGCAGGGAGACGTGGTAGGGTGGGATCCGAGCCCCAGGGTCTTGGTGACACTGTGTTGCCCCTGTGCCATCACTGACTGCTTCTGTGAACTCCAGTTTTACATAGATCCTTACAAGCTGCTCCCACTGCAGAGGTTTTTACCTCGGCCGCCAGGTGAGAAAGGACCTCCACGAGGTGGTGGCCGGGGAGGCCGAGGAGCGGGCCGAGGCGGAGGCGGCCGAGGTGGCGGGAGAGGAGGTGAGTTACCGGGGAGACTCAGTGAGATTGCAGAGCCACCGCTGATTCATGGCGTGCAGCTTGCTTTTGTGTGTAGAGAAACTTTATATTTGTATATATATTTTTAGTAAAGCTGCTTTCAGCTTTACTATGCACTATGGTGCACTGCCTATAGTAATCACACTTTATTCCACTAATATGAAAAGGGTCTAGCAAAGTATATTTTTGAGGGATTTCAGCTCTTGAGTTATATTGGGGAGTTTTTAAAAGTATAGTGATTCATCACCTAATGACAGATCTTTCTGAGCAATGCCTCATCAGTCGATTGCATTGTTGTGTGATTGTCCTAGAGTGTGCTTACATGAAGTAGAAAGAGTACACTAAAATAACAGAATTTTTACAGAATTAAGAATTAAGTACAGAAACTGGTAACTAGTTGATTATACCATTATCGAGGGCCATGAGCTGTGCAGAATTGTATGTTACACTTTTATTGCTGGCGTTGCAGCAGGCATGTCCACGCCAGCTCAAGAGAGATGCGGTGCTCTGCAGTGTTGATAGGAGATGAAGGTCCCAGTGTTACACTTCTGTGAGGTCGCCTGCTCGCCTGCCATCTTTACAGGTCCCGCATTGGCCAGAGCATTATGCACTACATGACTATCTGAAGATTATCCCGGCTGAATTGCAGTTTCTTCATTAGCTGTCATTGAGTATGGATTGTATGCTAAGAGCTGGCCTTATAGTCTCTTACTATCCGTTTTTTTCAATTCCAGCAAGAATTCGAGTTAGGTGAGATCCTTATTTTAGGTGTAAGGAATCGCAGTTGCACAGAAGTTAATTCACCATAATCAGACACAATCAGACAGTCCTGGGTGGCCCAGAATGAAAACCCATGAGTCTGATGTGTGCCGGGAACAGTTAGCAATACGAGTGCTTCTCAGCTTGTGATGGGGTTGACGACCCAGAAACCGACCAAAACTGAAAGTACTGTCCGTCAGAAATGTGCCCCTGAGCTACCAACGACCCGGCTGGGCAGCATACTGTGGTATGCTATAGGGACCCGTAAAAAAATCAAGGCCCATCAGCTCACGAGCTCAGCTGTGTTCATGTGCGGCTCAGGAAGACTTACGGAAGCCACTCACATGTGCCACCTTGTTCTTGGGATCAAAAGCCTCGGTCCCATCAAAATGAACCTTGGTTCAATTAAAAGTGTTTACCTTCAGAAAAGCCAAGGTAATCAATCAGACATCCAAGAACAGGACTGCATCGCTTTCTCATTCATCAAAAGGGAATACTTTTTTAAAGGCGGTAACCTGGAGTTTTATCCTCCTGCCCAATTGGAAACTGCTACAGTTTCTTCCTTTTTATCTTTTAAAATCTCTGTAAGATAATATAAATGAACCTATATTCTTTACAGGAATAGCATTGTCTTTATAGGCTTATCAGGGTGTGAGAGGCTGCAGTTACTTAGTCAGTATTTCCTTTTTAGGTGGATTTAGAGGTGGAAGAGGAGGTGGAGGCTTCAGAGGAGGAAGAGGAGGTGGTGGATTCCGAGGTTTGAGAAAAATGTCTTTAAATGACTGCATGTTCGTGAGAAGTGTTTGTCTGCCAGTTCTCTTTTATGTTCATTTCTCCCTGCCAGCAAGTATATAGAACACTGTGCTTTGCTTTAGCCTAATTTATAGCTTTAATTTACATGACTCTTGCTTTTCCCTTTTGATTTTTTCACCTTTTAACTTTTGCTATATTACTAACTTGAAAAATAAAAATGCTGCATATGAATAACAGTTAAATTTGCAAGGTCAGTTTACTGAATCTTACGGAGCTAATGCTGATCTTAAACCCAGTTTGGGTAATAGTGATCTTGTAGATCCCTTTTCTCTTCTTTCTAACCATTAATTTTCTCTCGATCAGGGAGAGGACATTAGATGCGACAGACCTCTCCAGCTGACTTCTGCTTTAACTGCGGGTCTGCTTCCGTGGTGTCCTGGAACTGCAGATCCCGAATTTGGTGCTGGCGACCCTGGGGCTGAAGCAGCAACATCATGCAAGCTCGATTACCGCAGAAAAGTCACTTTTGCTCTGAAAGAGCATGAACAAGGCTGATGCTCCATACCGTGCCTGGCACCCTGTGGGTGCTTAATACTCGGCAGGAGCTGTCACTGGAATCATGTTTCAATTTTTAAAATAAAATGTTTTATTCCTTTAAGTTATTCAGAGTGTACTTATTAAGCCAAACCTATTTTTGAAATTGGGAGGAAAAGCTAACACTTAAACCTAGTGAATTACAGACAGAAAAAAGGAGTTGTTTACATGTATTACTGCTATATTTCAAGAACAGGCTGGTGGAGGTGTAAAATTATTTATAAATTAACATCCCTTTCAAAATGTTTACCTTTTGTATGTGAGACCTTTAGTGCCCTTTTGTGTTTTAGTACATAGAGTAATGCAGTTTCTCTAATTGGAATTAATTGATATAAAATGATTAATGAATTATTAAAATTTGAGTAGTTCTATTCAAGGGTGAACTACGTATAGTTCAAGAAATTCCTGAAGAAATTTTTTCTCGTGCACCATACGTTATTGAAAGTTCAACTGATTTCTAATTTTTTAAAATAAAGATTTAAGGGATGATTCGCCCTAAGCAAATTTTGATGGCCTAGTCCATGTTCAGATTCCTAGATAGGGTTGTCACAAATGAAATTGGGTTAGGTTATCATTGCTAGTGTAGTGTCAAAAAATAACCATGATGGTAAATGAGAATACTGTGATAAGGGACCATTTACCAACTTTTTTTTTGTTTGCTATTTCTCAGAATTTTCTGTTAAATTTCCTGGCATGAGTGATTAACTCTTCAGTGCTCATTTGTATAGCATATAATCTTGCATACGTTGCTATTTTAAGTTTTAACCTTTCACATTAGTGGAATTGCAAGATTAACAACTATAGGCCATAAATGTATATGATGAATAAGTGTGTTGGAAATTACTTTCTCATGGGAAGAGATGGTTGTGCTTTTACAGCTTAAGAAAGATATCTCTTTGATTAAGAATCCTTGGGGTGCAATTTTCAGTATTAGGGCCAAGGTTTTTACTCTTGGTTTGTCAGTGGTGCTAGCCCTAGACAGGGAATGACATTGTGCAAGTTATTAGTTTTATTTAGCATCAGACACATCTAAAATATATAGATAAGTAGACAAACCACTTGGAGACATCATCTTTACCCGAAGTGAAGCCCGTTGGCCATTTTCAAGTGTTTTATTATAATTCCAAATATTTTTCCCTTTGTTGTGTACTTCTAGGTTTGGGCATTTCATTTGGAATCAAGTTCACTATCTATGAACCTAAGTTGATGAGGTTAGTGTGGTAATGATCCTTGAGTTTCATTGTAAAAGTTTGACGGTCACATTTTTTACTTTCTGAGTTAATCCCTTCCTGATTACATACATGGTTAAAATATACTTGATGCTGTGGTGATGAACTAGTTTAATGGGATACATATGTATTTTCTGGCTTCTCTGCTCTTGGGAAGGGAGGGCTGATATGAGGCTGGCATAGGAAAGGTATGAAGTCTAAGAGTTGGGAGGTGTGTGATGTTTATAGCTATATTTCCTAGTACTGTGGCTCTTGTGTCACTGGTGAAGTACTTGAATCCACGGTTGTGTCTCTAAGCTTCATCTGTAGCACCTTTGGGATTCTTTTTATTTTTTTCAATTCTTGTAAGTAGAACTAATTATTTTTGGAAAGTTGAGAATGGTTGTTAAAACTAGGTATAATCTATTACAGAAAAGGGAGTATGAACCAAAGCAAATTTTTTTTTCCTTAAATTCATTAATTGGTGCATTTTAGGTATACAATATGTTTACATTTATCATTGGGTGTTTGTACCTGAACATGATGTATCTTGGTTCTTATTTTTTCCCCATTACCTGTGCGCCCTTCACCCCTCCACCCTTCCTTATTTACATAGATTTCATTTCCATTTTTTTTCTTTTCTCATAATTTTTCCTTTCCCATCTTGCCTTTCCCCTTCCCCTCTCACCACCCGTACACCTTTGGACCTTTTCCTGTTTCAAATTATGAATTATTTGTTTTAATCATTTTAATCCTTATTTACACTTTCAGTTTCTCACACTAGAGAAACTTTGGTATGTACACATGTGTCCTATTTATTTCACTTAAGAGTATGGCCTCAATATGCATCCATTTAGCTATAGATGTCTCTAGTTTCTCATTCTTTATGACTGAGTAGTACTCCGTTTTATAAAAAAACCACATCTTCTTTATCCAGTCTCCAGTTGATGGGGACTTGGGCTGTTTCCAAGCTTTAGCTATTACAAACTGTGCCGCTATAAACATGGGTGCGCATATGTCTCTGTGGTGTGATTCTTTTAATTCTTTGGGGAAGATCCCCAGCAGGGGGATAGCTGGGTCAAATGGGACCTCTTGTCCTAGTACTTTGAGGTGTCTCCATACTGATTTCCACAGTGGTTGCACCAGTCTGCACTCTCAGCAACAATGGAGAAGGGTTCCTTTCTCCCCACACCCCCGCCAGCATTTGTTATTGGATGGTTTCATGATAGCAGCCATTCTTTGTGGGCTGAGGTGGAATCTCAGTGTTGTTTTTATCTGCATCTCTTGAATGACCAGTGATGTTGAACATTTTGTCATATGTTTATTTGCTGGTTTTACTTCTTTGTCTGAGAAATGTCTGCTCATTTCAGATGCCCATTTTTGAAATGGGTCTTTGAATTTGGGGGGTCTGATTTTTTTCAGTTCTTTATATATTCTAGATAGTAGTCCTTTGTCTGAGATACAGTTGCTAAAAATTTTTTTCCCACATTGTAGGCTGTCTCTTAGCTCTGTTGGTGGTTTTGCTTGCAGTGCAGAAGCTTTGTAATAAGATGAGATCCCAGTTGTTGATTATTTGTGCTAGTTCCCGTGCTACTGAGGTTTTGTTCAGAAAGTCTTTTCCTATGCCGATGTCTTCAAGAGTTCTACCTAACTTATCTTCCAGCAAGTTTAGTGTTTCTGTCTTCATATTTAGATCTTTAATCCACTTTGATCTTAGTTTAGTGCATGGTGATAGGTATGGGTCTCATTTTAATCTTTGGCAGGTTGAAATCCAGTTTTTCCAACACCGTTTATCAAATAGGCTATCTTTCCTCCAGTGAGGGTGGTTGGCTTCTTTGTCAAAGATGAGGTGGCTGAGTATGTCTGCAGTTGTTTCTGCATCTCCTAATCTAGTCCACTGATCCTCAGGTCTGTTTCTTTGCCAGTACCATGCTGTTTTTATCATAGTAGCAAAGCAAATTTTTAAAATTTTGGATTTTTTTATTTTGCATAGTGAAAAAAAAAAAAAGATGTGAAACCTAACAACCCATAGGCCTTTGAGAGAGAATTCCTATGCTGATTGCTTCAGAGCTACTGAGAACAGTTTTATGCAGTGGAATACTGATGAGATTCACTTCCCTGGCATAGGTACTCTTCAGTTTTACTTCATAAAAATTTGAGTCCTGAAAACAAAAAAATAGTTCTGGTAGCTCTAGGATTTGGGGACAGATCAGTTAGCATGTTCATCTTGACTCTATATTGAGTTGGGAGAGCTGGGGCCAAAGGGTTATGTGGGGCTCCTGCAACATTTAAAGTTGTAAAATTAACCTAACTCGGTGGACAAATACAGCCATCTAGTGGTTCTGCTAGGTGCTCAGACTAGGAGCTCAGACTATTTGGTGTGTCTAAGCTTTTCCCTTAAGATTTACTGCTTTTAAGATGTTTAAGAAGAATCGGATTTGAATGATGTCACATACATAGCACAAATGGAAAAAAGAGTATGAAGGTACATTGTTATTCTAACTACATGTGTATATTACTTGTAACCCACTTTCCAGGTTACCACATGGTCATCCAGAATATTACAATACTGTGTACTTTATAAGATGAATGAATGACTAAATGCAGATACTTGGCTGATAAGTTTACTAGCATTAGATCAATTGCTTGTGTGCATATCAAAATGTAGAGTAAATGAACAGGTAGACAGTGGAGTAGATCATGGTATATCCATACTGTAGTATGAAATATAGAGATATTAGTAAAAACCTCGACCTCTTGTTTGAATATACGTTTGTATAAGCAATGAAAAGCAGTTACATTGGTGTTGGTGAGACTGGGAAGTATGGGGAAGTACTGCTCTATCTCCATATTAAGTTAATTAAGAAAAAAGGGAACTGCAGTGGAAAAGCTACAAAGCCAACAGAAAGCAGGATCCTTGGTCTAAACCGAGTGGACTAAGTTTGGTTCTTAACTCCAGGCAGAAATCAGTCGGTTCAGAGCCTGCACCCGACTCTGGGCTCGGTTATTGCTGAAGCAGCGTGTGTGTGGTAAGCTGCTTGCACGCCAGACGGTGCCCAAGCTGGAGAAAATGTGGTCCTCGGTATTTCTTTGTTTTGCTAATAAGCTTTTCCCTCGCTCCGGGAATTAATATCCTCTCCTTTGGCCCAATTAGACCTAAGGCAGGGCCTCTATGAAAAGGCCATTCTTTGGGGTCTCTGAGTGGAAAAGATTGGTTCTTAAAACAGTTCCTAATCATCGAAGGCTTGTTACGAAGGCTGCCTCAATAGTGCCCCTCCAAAATGCTGAGGAATAGTTTCGGTAATGGTTCAGACTCTAAAAGTGAGGACGGCTCTGTCTTTTCGCGGATGGAACACAGCATTGTGGCAGCGTGGCTCCTTCTGGCAGGTGCGGCCTTCACCCTGCCCAGTTAGGGAGGAAGCGGGGTCTTCAGCAGAGGCTGCAGGGCCCGCATGGGGTGGTGAGTAGGACTGGCCACCCGCGTTCCGGACAGCAAAGAAGAGTGCGTGGGTGAGAGAGTAAGTGCATTGCTGATGGCAATCACTGTCCTGATGGGTGCTGAAGAACCTGCGTGCACTGACGTGGGGCTGTGAAATCTTTTTATACAATGAAATCTTTTTATTTTTAATAAAAGCCAACCATATGCTTGATTATTACATTGTCCAACCTTGGGGAGGGGGGAGTGTGTACCACGGCAAAGGTGTATTTTCATATCGTTTGCTTTTCTCATACGTAATTTTCATAGTTTTGTTTCTTGGTGGTGGGATCCAGCTAAAGACTGAGTGGTTCTGAATTAAAGTCCCCGAAGGAGCAGAGCGTAGTGCTGTCACCGAGGGCAGCTTGAACATTCAGCTCCTTCCAGAAACTCTTGGGCCTTGGTTTTTGTCTTTTAGTACCTGTGACATTGCGAGCGGTCCCTTCTCCTTTCTGTTCTCTAGAATAAGCTGCCCAGCAGACTGCGGAGAGGAGCGGAAAGGGTTCCATGCAGGAATGAACCAGCCAGCTCCGGCGACTGTACTTCTGGTACAGGCCGCTTTGCCGCTAAAATGACAGAGTGCTTTGATTACCTTTTTTAATGTATCGGCTTAATTGTGGTATAACATACTAAGCAATTGGTTTATTTCCAACTTTATGGTTAGTAACAAGTTTTAGATGTAACTCTTGTATTTGGTTCATTATTTCTAATTTACCTTTTATGAAAGATTTCAAACATGTTCCAAAGTGGAGTGAAAAGTATAACGAATCTTTTTTTTCTTTATAATCATATTTTTTCCTCATAGTTCACAGTTAGAGTTACTACTTCTTTCGCTAGAAATTGTGAAGTTCCTCAGCTAAATTTTTTTTTTTTTTTGGTACTGGGATCAAACTTGGGTCCTTGTGCTTTTGAGGCAGGCAGCGGAACCACTGAGCTAAATCCCTGGCCCTCTCAGCTAATTTTAATAATATGTTAACTTGTTCATTTGAATACTTCTGTATGGTAAGTACTGCACAAGTTCCATTTTCTTTTTAATTGTTTGGTTGCAAAAAATGAGACAGTCTCATTAGACTTACATAGAAATGCTTTGTATGTAATATCGTGGGTTTAGCTAATTTTTTATAGATGACCTAGAAGAGCTATCCAAAATTGATCTACAAGAGTAGCATGAAAAGAAAATTTTCCATGAAAATGTTCCATCTGGTTCTCATCCCTATAATGGACATAATAACATTGCTACCACTACTAAAATTATCTTTTGAATTCTTACTATATACCAAGCATTGTTCTAAATCCTGAAAAGTACAGAATAATTCATCCTTACATGAATTCAGTGAGTTACTTTTAAATTTTATTTCCTGTTAAGAAACATGCCCAACACACACCTCTACTAAGTAGCTGCTGCTGGATTTGAGCTGAGGAACTCTGATTCTAGATTCTACTGTTCTTCAGATCCCCCGATTTTCCTAGTTTAACAAAACCCACTTAAACTCGCACATCAAAATCGAAACTTTGAGGAACAGACAATCAAAACATTCATTTCACTTGTTACATTTACCAAAGGCCTATTTAGGTTGTTAACTGTTAATTTTATTTATTAATGAATATTAATTACACAGAAGGTTGCTTTCACTGTGGCATTTTCATAGACGTACGGAACAGTTTGTCCCCTTAACCCTCCCTTAGCCTTCCCACCACCCGTTCGACCCCATCCTTTTCTCCAGTGTCTCCTCCTGCTTTCCTCTTGAACTTTTCACTTATGGTGAGAAGGAATAGGCGATGGTCAATTTGAAAATCTGAAGTTATTATGGAAGAATCATAAAATGAAATGAGAGGGAGAGAGAGGGAGAATGAGACCCCGCGGGAGAGCACCGCTGGAACGGTGAGGAGGGAGGGTCCTGTGCAGGACAGCGGGGAGCAGGCTCCCTAAGGAGCCAGGAGGAGGAGCAGAGGCCTAGATGTGAGGGTGGGAGGAGAGCGCATCAACGCTTTCGGGGCTGGTGTGTGGAGGGCAGTGCTGCTCACCGACAGGAACTCACCGGGGAAGGCAAGGTTTGGGGCGGGGAAACCTCTGTGCTCAGTTACACATAGCCAGTAACAGCCTGGGCAAGGCCTTGAGCTTGCGCCACCCATCTTGGATATCAAGAGATCATTCAGAAAAGTGTTCAGCGAGAAAAGAAAGGACCTAGGGCCGCAAGTTGGACAGTACACATGTTTAATAAGGTAGAGTTAAAGAAAGAAAGGTCAAGGACCTTAAGAAGGCTCTGCCACTGAGATCAGAGGGCAGCCACACAAGCCACGAGGAAATATTTCCCGAGAAGGAGTGGGGTTAATGCCAAGTGCTGCTTAGAATTAGACTGACTCAGAGAAGAGGCAACTAAGAGCTAACTGGTAAGTGATGTCCATCTAACGACAGATGACACCTACGACGGGACAGAGAATGTGTCAGACAGCTACCGAGAGAATACGGAGAGAATAAAGGGTAAAGTTTTTGTGCAACACCCCCACTAGACTCCCCCCCGCCCCAACTTCTATCAACATCTTTTACTATTCGGATTGTGTACTTGGAAGGCAGCAATTTACTACTCGGTGTTTTTTATCTGACTTTTAAAATCATCAGATTTATAGCTAGCCCAGAAAATTTTTTTCATTTTTGTCAGTATTTCTTGTACACAGCCTACAGTATTAGATGCTAAACATAAGGCCAAAGAACATCAACTTTGCTGTCATTGGTGTTGTGTTTGAAGAATAATAACAATTAAGCTTAATTCTGAGTTTTAGTGATGATCCATTTATTAAATAAATTTGATACCTGTCACATATTGAAAGGACATACAGTCCTTTGAATTATTAGGAGGCTAAAATCTACATGAGAAGTGGAATATGTAAGAGTTAAGTAATGCAGCATCACTGAAGGTGAATTATACTATAATAAAGTTCAGGGCGCTTAGGAGGAGAGTGCCCAGTACTGCGGGGAGAAGGCTTTGGGGCTGGGGGTCTCGCACTGCGCTTTGATAGACAGCTGGCTTTGGACGTGGAGAGGAAAGGTGTGGGATTTCAAGTGGGAAATCTGTGAGTCAAGATACACAACAAGGGTGGTGCACTTGGTGGATAACTAGAATGGAGGGCTTGTGTGACAAGTGTGGAGCCTACAGAAGGTGACAACAGACCGAGACAAAGAGCCGGGGTGGAACATTTGGGTTTCATCCCACAGGTGGGGAGAGCAGACGTTTTGGGCAGATCCACAGTTAATTCTCTATACAAGCTCATGGGGAGGAGCATGGAGAGAAGAACAGGAACCGGGAGATGAATGGAGCAGGATGCTGAGCTGGAAGAAGTGCTGAGATGTAGTAGAGGTTCTCACTTAGCCGATGCTTTTGTGTTTTGGTGTTTGCGAACCTGCCCTCTCTCTGTAGTCCTCTTCCTGGGGAGCCCAACTCTGTTCCTGTCCGAGGCACATCCCTTTGTCACTAGGAGTACAGTAATGGTTCGAACCTCTCTGCTGAAATCCATTCCTGCCCCACCCTCACCAATAGGACCTAGGATGGATTATGGAAAACTTCTGCATCCTTTGCAGCATTCAGGAGATTTTGACCTGATTGACATGCACATCCAGTCACTAGACAGTCTTTCTCATTGTAAACTAATCCATTGACATTCTGGTTAAGAAGTGTAGATATCACTCTCCCTGAGTCCAACCAACTCCCGGGCAACACTGACTCTGAACCGCAAGGCTAAGTCAGACTGCAGTGTGGAAACGTGAGCAGGGTGGCATCTAGCACCCCATGGGCCAGGAAGCCGGCTGGACAGTCCAATCTCGCAGTGAGCCTTCTCATCTAAGGGTGTGTGTTGGATGAAGAATTCAGATTCAGACGTGTTGACATGGATCTGAAAATACTGAAACAGTCACATGCTCTTACACAGGACAGACACTTAATAAATGTGTGATGGCAGTGAGTTGAAGAAGGATAAATTGTGAAACCGGGCCCGATGTCAGGGCTAGAGATGGCGAGCAAAGTGCTGTTAAAACAGAATGAGAGGCGAAGCTTGAGAAGGGAAACCAGAGGAGAAGCAAAAGCTTCAGGCTTCGGCAAAGAGGAATCTAAACTACCCAGAGTGAGGGCATGGTTGGTTGTACCCCGATCCTAAAAGTCTCCTGGAATGACATGAAAGCCAGGGAGGAATTCCAGGCATGGGGGTCAACAGTGATGGCCTTCACAGCAGCCTTCCATGCTGGCTTATGCAACCAGCAGATTCCTTCCATTTAAATTTTTTGCTTCTATCTCACACAAGAGCTATGAAGATGATACAGACAGGTTTAAAACAGGAGAAACTCTTCAAACAAGTGAACTAAAATGTATTTGACACATTTTTGAAGGGGCTTAAATATTTAATTGTGATTCTACTTTCAAGCATTCAAATTAAACAAATGACATTAAACGCATGACATCTTTGTCCGTGTTCTCAGGTCTGATAAGTATTCTCAGCAACATAATCGTCCTGGGCATCTTTGTTAAGTACAAGGAACTTCGGACACCCACGAATGCAATTATCATGAACCTGGCTTTGACGGACATAGGGGTCAGTAGCATTGGTTACCCCATGTCTGCTGCTTCATATCTGCATGGAAGTTGGAAATTTGGATATCCGGGCTGTCAGGTACTGGAGAGCTTTGGAATAAAAGCAAAATAAAGTAGAACAAGGAGGTGTAAATTTAAATGTCTTTTAAAATCCCAAGAACTCACATCAAATAAGATATTGTAGGATGATAGATATGACACTGCACAAGTGAGGGAGGATACATTCTTTAAAAAGAGAAATAAAATCACTAATCACCATTATGCTTTCAAAATTCCCCCAACCCAAAGGAAAAAGCAAACAACCAGCATTCAACTAAAAAGTAGGTGATCTGCATATTCAAATAAAATTTACATAAAGTAAAAAATTTAAAAACTGCCTTTCATTTCAAACAATAAAATATTGGTGACAGTCACATGTAAGGAATGTAGCTGTTGATATTCTTCTTAGAAAGTCCCACATGAGAATTGTTATTAAATATACTTACTGTTATTTTTATTAATGAGGGAATGAATTAATATTGATTTACATGAGGGTAGTAGGCAAATATGACAGTTGGTCTATTTTTTAACAGTTTACTACTATAGGCCATAAAATTATAAAGAATAAATTCAGAGTAACAAAAAACACTCAATGCCTATCTATGCACCGACCGGTTTTGTCAAATCTTTAAACTTTTCAATCTGTGGTTGTTTTTCTTTTAAGATAGAAAATGTCATGGCCAATCATATTCCCTTTCCTCCCATGAATGTTTTTCTTATCACATATATTATATGCACAAGCCAGATGTTGTCCAAATATTTAAAATTGTGTGTAGATGGTATCATACTGCTGATATTACACAGTTTTCTTTCAGTGTTAGTTATTATATTTTTGAGATTTATCCATGGGATGGATGGGGCTGATAAGTCAATTATTTTAATATTCTGTTTAATTGTCTGAATAAAGCCCCATATACTTTTTCATTTTCCTGTTACTGAGCATTTGTTCCTAGTTTTTATTTTCTTTCTTTCACAGAAGAGGCTTCAATAAATATTCTTATGCGTGGAGAGCTCTACAATATCAGGATTTCCCTAAATGTGTTGCCTGGGGGGAGGGTTGGGTAGCAGAGAATATTTGTCTTCAATTTAATTAGATATGGCTAGGGTGCCCTCCAAAATGCTTATTCCAGTTATGAGAATTTCCATTACCCCATATCATCTCTAACACTTGGGATGATTAGACTTTTAAATTTTCATAATTTTTATAAGTATGAAATGATATAATTTTTATTTCTTTGAGTACTTACAATGGTTGTGTATCTTATGTCATCAACATTCAAATGTAAAATTATATGTTAAATGTAAATTATATGAATAGCCCATTCATCATTTGTCTATTTTTCGATTGAGTTTATCTTTCTATTGAGTTTATCTTTTACTCTTGTTAAACTACCTCTTTGGAATATTAGAGAATACTCTTTTGTTGGTTATTTGCATTTTACCCTAATTTATGGCTCATTTTGCACTTTGTTTGTAGAATATGTTATACAGAAATTTTAAGTCTTGAAATTTAAAAAATTTAATAAAATCTGAAAACACTTTCCACAGGTGCTTTTATTAAACCAGATACAATTTGACAATGGAAGTTGTATTTTAAAATAGTAACATAAAAACTTTAATATATTTGAAATATATTCTAACAATGAGACAAAAATTTAGATGCTTTTAGGAGGGTCTTTAAAATTATGGATTCTTTCCCATTCTGATTTCTAGGTTTATGCTGGGTTGAACATCTTTTTTGGAATGGCAAGCATTGGGCTGCTCACGGTCATAGCTGTGGATCGCTACCTGACCATCTGCCGACCTGACATAGGTACAGCACCTTTCTTGGTTTTCCCCATAAAGCCACTTACTGCCTAATGGCACTCAACATACATTCTCTTCAAAATATGAACATATGGTTTGTAATCAGGGTCAGTTTTATTTTTTGGCAATCCTTATGCAAACGTTTCAGTAGGTTCCTATTAGACTTGAAATAAAATTAAATTGCACATGGCAGCCTGAAAGGCCCTGCATGATCTGGCCCTGGCTACCTGTCCAGCTTGGACGAAGGCCACTCTCTCTTCGGGGTACTGGCCATCTCCTTTCCCACTCTGAAGCCCTTGCAAACGCTGTTTTCCTTGGCCTGGAAAGCTGCTCTCCTGGTTTATCCTCTGGCTGACCTTATTTATCACTCAAGTTCCAGCCTAAATGTCATTTATGTTTTCAGAAAGTGAATTCATGTACATAGGCTTTGAATGAACTAAAGTAGCCTATAAAGAATGTACTTGATGACAACTTTGAATCATCAGTTAAAACAAAATGCCATCATTGCTAACTATGCCAATATTCCACGTTCTTTTTCATAGGAAGAAGACTGACCTCTACCAGTTACGTCAGCATGATTCTGGGGGCCTGGATCAATGGCCTGTTTTGGGCTTTGATGCCCATCGTAGGATGGGCTAGTTATGCCCCAGATCCTACCGGAGCTACCTGTACCATAAACTGGAGGAAAAACGATGTGTGAGACACACCCCGACCCTTTATAATCACCCGGTGCTACTGTACACTTTTCCCCAGCTCCGTATTTAAGCTCGGATCCCAGTTCTCATAGAGTGTGGCAAAGCTTCTTTGGTCCTAATGATGTGATTCAAGCAGGAGACAATGTGGGAATTGTGCTTGTCTGGAGTCAACATCATCCAGCTCTGTTTGTCCTTCTTACTCTGTCCCTCCTTCCTTCTCTGTCCTCTCTAGATGTCAATCGCCCTTCCAAAACCCACACATCTGGGAGCCAGCATCATGAGTAGGAAGGGGGTCAGTAGAGAACAGACCCCTCTGGGGAAGGCCTGGACCACTCTGAGAACCACACAGTGAAAGAGCAGTGACTGCGAGAAGTTACCTGTGAGACAGTGATGCTCATCTGTACTTTCTAGGGAGATGAGGATAATTTGGTTCATGAAGGGAAATGAGAGCATTCAGCTCTGCCATCACTGTGAGAGCAGCCTGGACAGCATGTAAATGAACGTGCAGGGCTGTGTTTGAATACAGGCAGCTGGCTGATGGGGGCTGACCCACAGGCCATAGTTTACCACCCCCTGGTCTAAGTGAACTCAAAGCTAAATAGAATTCCTAACATTTTAATAATAAAATAACTCTCAGTGTTATTTGCAATAATCATCTCTTCTTTTTCCTTCCTCCACTTGGGACATTACATGAGTAGTCGTGTTTGCCTTTCCTTATTTCAGGTCTTTTGTGTCTTACACGATGACAGTGATTGCTGTAAATTTCACTGGGCCCTTGGCGGTGATGTTCTACTGCTACTTTCATGTCACTTGGTCCATTAAACATCATGCGACTGGTAACTGCCCCACGTTTCCCAACAGAGACTGGTCAGATCAGGTGGATGTAACAAAGGTGAGAAGGCAAAACCCTTGAAAAGGTTTTGTAATCAAGCTTTTAGATCAATGCCTAGTTGAAAGAGTCCCAGGTAGGCTCTGCCCCGGTCTCCTTTCCCCCATCCCAGTGTTCACCCCCCAGCTCCTTCCGCTGGTGTTTGCCTCCATATTTCCAGTTATAGTAGATGTTTGTCTACTGTTTGGATATCTCTGGTTTTATCATCACTGGACTTTCTACTATAGGCAATGAAGATTCATCTCTTTCATGCCGCCAACCCGCCTCACTGCACGCCCATATGTTCCATCCTGACAGTCAGCAGGTTAACAGTATTTGGTTAGATAAGGGGCTTTCTCACTCTTCTCCCTAGGTTCAAATGCATCATAGACAGGATCCCCGTGTCCTCTTCCTACAGCGTCCCCCTCAGAGTCCCCCAGAGTCTGCTCTCTGATTGCCATGCAGAAAGCCACCATCCCTGCCTCCCCCTTCAGCAGCAGCTGCAGATGCTTTTTGTTCCTTCGCACAATAACATCATCTCTTTTCTGCTTGCTTGTCTGCTTTTTTTGTTGTTGTTGTTTATTTCCTCTGATTTAGTGGATCACATTCTCCAGCAGATTCCTGATATTCCAAAGGATATAAAATTGTTAAGATTTTACATAAGTAAAATGTCTGTATTCTACTATTGTGTTTGATTGATTGTCTGCCTGGTCTAGAATTCTGGGGACCAAAAGAGCATTCAGAAATTTTTGAAGGGATTGTTCTCTATCACCCCTTAGCTCCCAGCACAGCTGCTGCAAAGGTCTTGGCACCTGGTGCCTGATCCTTCATAGTGATCTGTGAGTTCCTCCTGGAAGCTTAGAAGATCTTCTACAGGTCTCCAGTCTTCTAACTTTCATGCTGGTGTGCATGGTTGGGTCACCCAGTGCTGGGTACCTGCCTTGCACATTCATTGTGGAGACTCACGTCTTCCTCTTTTGGAAGCATTCTTGTATTATTTCTCTAGTGATTTCTTCCCTCTGTTTCCTTTCCCTGGAAATCTTTTAACTTGATATTTAATTTTTTGACTTTATCTTCTGTTTTTCTCTACTATGCTGTCTCTCTTTTTGTTCATTTTGTGACTGTTCTTGTTCGTTCCTTTTTGTTTCTAGTTTCTGGAAGATTTCCATAACCACATCCAGGGCTCTGTTGAGGGTAGAGACAATGAAGCCTAAATTGAATACAAATTTAAATGAGCACCAGAACATTTAATAATAAAAAGGAGTTTAATACAGTGATTTAAGAAATCAAAATTTGTGTAAAACTCAAGTTGAACAAAATATAAAATTTTGATGGAAGACAAGATCTGACCATGCACTTAGAGAACTCCTTGCCCCAAGCCTGTCCCTCATTGTCCCTGACAATATCATTCAGCCTTTTTATTACATTTCAACACTTCTCCTCCCGGGATAAAACCACTTTTATAGATAGAAGGGTTATTTTGTACAGTATCCAACTTTTTAATGTTTTCTTCTTGTTTTATGGACCTATATCCTTATTTCTGTGCTATTATGTATATATTTATATTTTCCTCCTGTTCCCTGCATATTTTGGGGGTGCATGGAGTTCCTGCACTGCTTTTCCTCTGCCTGTCAACGCGAGCATTTCCTCAGTGTCTGCTGGTGAACAACTGTCCCCGTAGATTTAGGAGGGAAGCTCTGAAAAGCTGGTTGTCAACGAAGAGGTGTTCATTACCTGGTCATTTCTTTTTGGGGATTTCTCGCTGTATCATCAGATATTTTATCTAGTCTTTCCTGGCCCTGTGAGTGTGAGGAGGGGCAGTGGCAGGTACCCCCCTTTTCAGGACAGGGCAGTGCCTGAGCCCAGTTCCCTGGATTCTGAGCATCCCTGCCTTAGCCGTGATACTGAGCCTCCAGGATTCTGATTCCAGGAGAGGAAGGAGCCATCACTGGTGGAGTTGGGACCTAGGGAGGGGGTTTGGAGTCTAATTGCTTCTTTTTGCAGATTTCAACCAATTCTCTCTCTTTGAGTTCCACGTGCAGCCCCTTCCTGCCGCTGTCCAGAGCCATCTGGTACCTTCCGTTCTTAGACTTCTGGAGTTCTGTAAAAAGGGCTAGTCTGTACTTGGGTTCCCTCACTGCTGGCTATTTTCAACATTTTCTTATGTATTTTTTAATCCTTCTCAGGTCTAATAAGTAATTCACCATTTGTCCAGAAGTTATTATTTGCATTAAGAAGCAAGCTATTGTCTAATCTGTGGTTCTCTGTACTTGCGGGTTTATGTCTTTTTAAATTCTTTTTCATCATTGTAGTGGAGTGTCAGGAGGGAGAAAATAATTATTTCCCCATTCAAACAAGATGCAAAATTATCTGTATTGTATGTAAAATATATTCAGTTCAAATGGCCTGTGGTTAAAATTCACTGATCTCAAAATAGAACTTTATTTCCAGATTGAATTTAGAAAGCGCTTTTTAAGATTATCACTTATGGAGACAGAGAAAGAGAGAGGGAGGGAAGGAGGGAGAGAGAGAGAAAGAGACTTTTTTACCTGTGTAAAACATTCTTAACAGCACATACTGCTCACCACACCCACTGCCAGGCTCCTGTTATCCTAGATGATTTTAGGCTCCTAAACAAAGCAGTAAAGGCAAAACTCCACCATTTTCTTCATGTCATAACCTACACTCACTCAAACTCCAATCTAGATAATTTTATGCTACCTTAGCTCTACTCAGTGTTTAAATATTCTAGATGCTGGGCCTGGCAAATGCGTTTCTTTTCCAGATGTCCGTGGTAATGATCCTGATGTTTCTGGTGGCCTGGTCCCCTTATTCCATCGTGTGCTTATGGGCTTCTTTTGGTGACCCGAAGAAGATTCCCCCCTCCATGGCCATCATAGCCCCACTGTTTGCAAAATCTTCCACATTCTACAACCCTTGTATTTATGTTATTGCTAATAAAAAGTAAGTAATATCTAAAATGCTTTTTAAAAAAATGACACAGAAAGAATATTCTAAGTGCATGATGTTCTAAGACTTATTAAGAGGCAAGAGACAGAAGCACACTCCAGCTGGTGCCAGGTTCTTTGGATCAGCTAACCAGAGCATCATGCAGGACCTTAAATGCCCAGAGCTCCAGCTCTGTGACAAACTTCCCACGCGGTGGCCAAGAAGATCTCGGGCAACCCAAGAACCGGCTTCTACCAGCCCGGCACCCCAGGAGGCTCTCTGGCAGAAGAGCCCTTGGTCAGCTCAGTCCCAAGGGTCACCCACCCCCAGTGCATGGAAAGTGGCTTCCAAATAAATGAGTGATTCTATCACCAGACAACGGGCACCGGAATGTGGGGCCATCTTAGTAGGTGGCACAGCTGCGCATTTACCAAACAGATGTTCAAACACAAAAGAATAATCCAGTGCTAAATAAAGGGTTCAGGAGTGGGCATCACTCAGGATGACGGAGAAGCCCCCGCCACCTTCTGCAGGACTCTCGGGGAAGTGCTGGTCCTGACTCCTCAGTGAGGTCTAGACTGCTTCATTTCCTGTCCTGCTGGGAGATGGAGCAGTGCACTGTTCTCCCTTGACCAGGAGGTCTCAGTAGAGACCAGGAGTTCAATCTGAAATGCCAGGAATGGGTAGCTCAGAGGTTCTGCCACCTGCCCTGCAAGCGCAAGGACCCGAGTTCGATCCCTGGTACTAAAAAAAAAAAAAAGAAAAGAAAAAGAAATGCCAGAACTGGTTCTGTTAGGTGTGTATTTATGTACACGCTTAGGAGAGCAGCTTTAGATGCAGGTATGCGAAGGAACACAACAACTTTTAAGACCAAATGTCACATATTAGAATAAAGGACACATTTGAAATTCAGAGTTTGCTGGAAGTTCCTCTGGAAAGGTCGGGCATTCTCAAGCCCTCAAGGTCAACAATGGATGTTTGCTCAGGACACATGGGTGAACCTGCTCCCTAGTTCAGAAAAAAATCACTCCCGTACTTGACTTGACATCATTTTAAAATACATAATTATGGGTTTTATTAAATGTCTTCAGTGTGAATAACCAATGTGCAAAGTTGGTCTTCAACTGTACCATGCATATAACCCACGTGTTCTTAGCGGTCCTCAGCAGTGGATGGTCGAAGCGGAGGCAAAATTTATTTGGAGATGTCAGTGGACAGTGGGGTGTTTGTAAATGCTTTCACGGTTCCATGCCATGGTGAGATAATGCTAGACCTCTCTTCTTTTGTGGCAGGTTTCGGAGGGCGATGTGTACCATGTTCAGATGTCAGACTCACCAAGCAATGCCTGAGACAAGCGCTTTACCAATGGGTGCATCTCAAAGCCCATTGGCTTCTGGGTGAATCTGAAGTGAGAGAAAAGCACACACTATCCAAACATTTTTTGTGTGTGCAGTGGTTTTTTCCAGTACTTTAACTTTATTTTAAATATGAACCTATTTAGACTGAGTGTAGATGTAAATTACTGTGCTATTAAACTATAAGTTCATCCTGTGCAGCTCACAGTTCTTGTGTTGGTACCCTGGCTGGCTGTGACGCTTCCTTCTCTTCTTATATGTAAACTTGTTGCTCATTTCCTTTGGTGAATCTAGGTGGGTGAGATTAAGGTCCCCTTTCTTCCTTTTCATCATGGCACACATTGTACTGTATCGATGATCCATAGCTTGCCTGGAGTCTTCATTAGACTAGAAACAGTGCCTGTTTATTCTTAGAATAAATTAATAATAATCTTCCAAAAATAATCACAGAAATTAATTGCCAGATGTTCCCATCTAGAGTAAAAACTATTTTTAGCATTTCAAAAATTTAAAATTTATACCCAATTATTAACTGTTTATCAAAAACTAATCAAATGAACATTAAACATTATTACTTTTAAATTATGTCAATGAATACCTATGTCTTATATAGGTATATATATGTGGTCTCTGAGTTTTGCTATGTATTCTGTGATTTCAACTCCATTTTTCTGTACATGTATTTGCAAATATTTGGCTTGTGTCTAGATGTGCCCCCAGGGCCTCGTGCAGTCAAAGGCGGGGCTTTTTCCGAGGTGGCTGAATCAGGAGTGTGTGATGGATTCGTGGTGCAGCGCTAGGCCTGAGGACACTAGGGCTAAGGGCATGAGTGCTGCCGCCCTAAGTTGTCTCAATGAGATAAAAGCGACAGGAAGAGGCCGTTAAGTTTCCTTGTTGCTTTGCTGCCATCTGCCCACCACGAACTGTCTCTCCTCCGCAGTGCCCCTCCGCCAGGCCGCCCTGCCTTGGAGCCGGCCGGCTGTGAACTGAAACCTTTACAAACTGTGAGCTAAATAACCCTCTCCCCCTTTAATTCTGTATGTCGGTATTTTGTCTCAGCATCGAGAGAAAAGTATCTAAGCCACCACTAAAATTTAGTTTAATCAGAGTAGGGACTTTTGTGTGTTTATTTTCTCTTATATTCTTAGCACATGGGCAATAGATCACATAGTTAGTATTTGTAAATAGCACATTCTGCCTGGCATATAGTAGGCATTCAATAAATACTTGTTGAATGTTGAATGAATGTATAGACTCACACAATTGTCATTTTCAATGACCATTAGACCTAGCACAATATACCACTGTTAAATAGTTGACATCTTAAATTGCTTCCAAGTTTTCCTTTCACAGAGGCACAACTGGCAGCACTTTAGCATAGGCATTGTTTTCCTGTGGGCCTGACAGGACGGTCTGATGTGCCACCCCCGGGCCTAACAGGATGAGTGTAGGTGCTTGTCCCAGTCACTTCCTCATCCCTGGCACACAGTACCTGACACCCACAACTCTGTGGAGGACAGGTGTATTGTGGCTCAGGTCTGCAGAGGTTTCAGC
The DNA here is from genome assembly GCF_000247695.1 of Heterocephalus glaber. The sequence continues at coordinate 76,467 of NW_004624830.1, read as the reverse complement.
CCATAGTCACCTGCCCAAGGCGGGGAGGTAGACTTGTATCTAGATGTCCGCTCAAAGCCTCCTACACTCAGGAAGGAAACCTTGGGAGTGACTGATCCTTGGTGTGTGCTGCTAGGTTAGTCCACTGACTGGTTTGGCTTGGGTCTGGGTGTGGATGATGGATTACTTAAGAGGGAAGCTGCACCCCAACCAACAGCCTTGTAGCCTGGATGGGATAAAAAGGGACAGAAGGAAGTCCCGCTGCTTCCTGCCTGCGGGGCCCCTCTGCTGTGCTGCCCTGCCTTGGAGCCAGCCAGCCGTGGACTGAGACCTCTACGCACTGAGCTGAATAAACCTCTCCTCCTTTAACTTGTGGGTGCTGAGTACTTTGTCTCTTCCAGGCCTCGCCCTGTGCCCCACGCCCCTGAGCAGGCTTTGCCTCCCCACATCACATTCAGCTACAAACACTCAGTGGTGGAATCCAGTGGACCCGGTCACCTCCCCAGGTTCCCACCACGAGCTCATGGGGCTTTGGGGGGCAGCTAGACAGAAACTGCAACAGCGCTTTAGCAGGAAACCCAAGGCCCCTCCATAGCCTCGCCCTCCTTACCTCTGCAGCTTTGTGTCTCCCCGCTTTTCAACTTCCTGCCTCAAAATCTTAGGCCCGAGCTGCAGAAGGTGTGGTTCTCTGGGAAGAGCACTCCATTTCTCCTTGCCTCCCTTTGTGCGTGCTCTGTGCTCTGCTTTCAGTACCTCTCCCCTGAATTTCTCATAATACAGTAGCATGCGTCCTGTAACAGGCAGGCGGCTCAGGGAGCGCCCGCCACAGGAGTCTTGGCCGGCCAGCGCGGGCTGGGAGTGATGTGCTCTTTGCCTCTTTTCTCTTCCTTCCCTTCTCTGCTGGCTCTCTCTTTCTCCCCCCACCCAGTGCTGTGGATTGAACCCAAGACTGAGCTACAGCCTCAGCCCATTTTTATTTTGAGTTGAAGTCTTGCTTAGTTGCTTAACCTGCCTTGCCTGTGCTCAAATTTGCAATCCTCCTGCCTCAACCTCCGGAGCGCTGGGCTTACAGGTGTGAGAGTCACGCCCAGGCTGCACGCTGCCTCTTTATCACGTGAGCTCCTCACGTGTGGTGGCCCTGCCTGGCTCTTCCGTGTTTCTCTGTGCTTAATTCAGAGCTTGCTGTGGAGTAAGTACTCAGTAAATATCTGATGAACGCATGAATTGTCCAGAATCAGAAAAGCTCCCGGGTTTTAAATGAACAAACGTTTTTAGATTCTTTTGTTTCTATACGAATGCTATTAGTTTTCAGAAATATTTCCTGTAATCTTCTTATTTTCATAGAATTGATTTTCTTTTTCCACTGTTTTTGTTTAAAGATGGCGGATAGGTGTGTGTAGCGTGAAACCTGGATTGTTGCTGAGGATTCTCAATTTTTGTGTATAGAGGTAATTTTATAATAAGTAAATTGGATTTTTATTTCCTGTTAGAACCTAATGTTGCTAACAGATATGACAGTGGGTCTTCAAATATGGCTGTGGTGCCCCAAACTTGCGAAACTAGTGTGGAGTAAGCATGTTCTGTAGCAGAGATCATTGCCTGCATGAACATCGCACATGCTGGAGAACTCACACACTGGGCAAGGGGCGGGGAGACCTCCCCACCCGAGCTACAGCCCTGGCCTGGGTGGACGAAGACTTCGTCCTAAAAACCCATGGCCTGGACTTGGTTCACTTTGCTTCTGGAGATAACTAGTACGAAGCAACACTGATAACTCCAGTCTAAACCAATTTCGTGTCGTGCTTTGATCTTTAAAACTAAATCTTGTAAAAGCGAATGTCAAACACGTTGATAGAAGCAAATGCAAAAAAATAAAATGTGTAAAGCACATGTAAATACGCTACCAAGACAAATTTCCTAGCTCCTGCCTGAGCCCCTGAATTCCCCTGAACATTAAGTGTATTTAGGGTGTGGTGGCCATCGTACCCACAGGAAAGCGACTTGGTAGGAATTGCTTTGCGGGTCTAGCTATGTGCAGCTAGTGAAGTTGCCCCAGGCTTGATTTTCACCTCCCGAGAACAAATCCCTTTGCTGCACTGTCCTCAGAGGCTGGGTGCATTGAACCCTGCAAGACCTACTTGGAGGTTAAGTATCTATGGCTCCCAGCTAATCCCTGTAATCTGCTGCTTAAACAACAGCTTGCGTTCCTGGCTCACCAGTTTCTGAATGCGAGGGGTTTGGTTTTCCCTTTTGTGCAGCAGTCCCTGGAAGAGCCATGAGCCTGCTTGTGTGTGCGTGCATCATGCTTGGTGCGTTGGGGAGAGCGAGTTCTCTGTGTCCTCCTCAGTGTTCCTGTGATTATGACGGGAGGAGTGATGGCTCAGGATCCAGGTACGGCCTCGCCTTGCTACTAAGAGCTCTGATTACTCCTGCCACAGAAGTGCCCGAGAGAGTCAGGCTGATTTGGAAAGCAAATTGGTTGACTATCAGAAAACAGAGGTCTATTTAATTTAATTTGGGTTAATTGTGTTAATACTTATTGTCCATAGATGTCCAGTTATTGTTTTCATTCTGAGCAGTTTAACTAGGACAAGACTTGCTAATTATTTGAAATTTCCAAGCACACTCTGTTATGAAAGCGTCTTTACAAGGATACAGGTAGCCCTTTCCAGAGGTCTGGCCACGCGAGCGTGTGTGTGTGTGTGTGTGTGTGTGTGTGTGTAGCCAGCTCAGAAGCTGATTCTAGAAAGTGCAGGGCCAAGAAGGGGTTGCTGGAGGTGCCGCATAGCTTGCCGTCGGGGATTTCCATCTCGCTGGAGGATTGTTCCTGTCCACAGCAGGATGGCAGGAAGGAAGGTGGAAAGAAGAGCTGGAGAGAGGTCCTTGCTTAGAACTTCTCATTTTAGCCAGTGAAACTGACAGAGTAAAGATGCCTGATAGATACGGTCGGTTGCAGACTCTGTAGGGATTTAGAGTGATTTAATCTGCAGGTTGCTTTAGCGTCTTCCTGCGGAGTGAGAGTGGTAATTTGTTTTAATGTGTTTCTCCTTTTAGATATAATTTGAATGCAAAGCAGAACTCTTAGTAGCTAAACACAGTAGACCTTGATTTGTTTTCCAGAGTATTTTTTAGAAATAAAATCAGATTATTTGTGACTCAAGTAAAAAGAATAGCACAACTTTAAACAAATAATAATAATTAGGGCTGGGGAGGAGCTCAGTGGAAGAACTCCTGCTCAGCATGTGTGCTGCACCAGGTTCAGTCCCAGCACTGCCAGTAATGGTAATTAATAATGATAGGAATAATAACGATAGCTTGTTTGTGAGTAATTTGTTTGGCTATTTATAAGCTTTAGTCAACCAGTTTTTGGTATCTTTTTGAGATATTCACCTGGGTAGTTAAAGATAGTAAAAAGAACAGAATAAGTTAAAGATCTTTCTGTCCAGGAATCGGCAGCTGTTAATAACCGGGCCAGGTTGCTTTTGAGGGAAGTGCTTCCTTTTCAATAAGAAATGCTCCCTTCCCTGTGGTGGCCTCATTATTGACCCATTTTACAAAAATAAGAGAATATTATGCCTGCTAAGAATGCTGGAAATAATCTAGTTTAAACTTGTCATTTCACAGACGAAGAAATGAGGCTGTACACAGATGAAGTGATTTGTCAGTGGCCGTGGAGGTGCGCTGATGTAGTGTTGAGTTGATCAATATGTCCACCAGCAGATGAGTGGATAAACTAAAGGTGCTGTTTACACACAATGGAGCACTGCTCTGTCATAAGGAAGGATAGACTTGAGTCCTTTGTAGGAAAATGGAAGCACCTGGAGACCATGATGTTACGTGAAATAAGTCAGACACACAGGCTTAAATACCACATAGTTTCTCTTCTGTGAGAACCCCAGAGTATAAATAAAGGACAAAATAAGAGGCAGATAATAGGACACTGGAAGCAGCTCTTTCTCAAATGGGAAGAGGATCCAGAGATGGAGGGAGGGGAGGAAGGAAGGGAAAGAGATGAGAAAAGGAGTGAGCATGTGCTACGCACACGCCCTAACTCCACACAGGGAATAGAAACATTACTTACTGCAAATATGGGCTAATGTACAAAAAGAGGCTAGGCCTTTAGCTTCCCATCTTGGCTTTTCTGTTGTAGCATGGCGAGATGCCTATTTAATGAGCAGAAACTGCTATTGCTCTGATACAAAGTAGTACTGAAATTTGTAATGTAAGATAGAGATGAAGACGCGCTAAGGTGTCTCTTCAGAGAATTTCCGTGGTTCCGTAATGTTTTCTCATAAAACTATAGGAAGGAGGTGACACTGGAAGGTGACACTATCGAGGACACTGGAATTCTCTGCTGCTCTGTTTATGTTGTGGGGTGGCTTTAAAAACGAACGGATTTAATGTGATGTGTTTTTACTGAGTGATTGTTTTATCATTATGATTTGTTAAATGTATATTGTGTCATAATTCTGATGATGTTTTGCAAAACTGTTTTTTGTTCATTTTCCGGAACATAGATGAATCTTATGGGAGATAAATAGGAAGTTTTCAAATGAATACAAATTCTCAGATTCTTCACATTTCAACCCACACGTGGGACGGGCCTGTTTCACTGTACCAGCAGAAGGATCTCAGCATAGCTCGATCGAGGCCATTCAAGGGGCAGAAGGAGCAAATGCAATTCCGGCTAACTCCTTAGCTGGAGAGCAATGCGCAGGTCATGTTGTGAAAGCGGAGCTCGACTTTAAACATCTAATGTGAATGCTTGCTTTTTTCCCAATAAAGTGATTCCCTTAAAAAGGGTCAATTTGGGACTTTATCAGAAGATTCTCTTAACATGGCCATTGCCCTCGGGTTGGGTAACAGTGGAGCAGAAAGGGAGCCCTGCCCTCGCTGGCTGGGAGACCCTGGACAAATGGTGTAATATCGGGGACCATGTTCCTTTTGGATGTAAAGCAGGTGTTGTGAGAGCAAACTCCTGCGGGGTGCGTGTGTGCCAGGCAGGCCCAGTTTCACACTCGCTGTGAGGAATCATCACAAAGGAGCCATAGCGGAAATGATAGAAAGTTGCTTCCCCTGGCCGGAGGAGGTGGCAGAGCTTAGATCTGAACTGAGATCAGGTGGAGGGCAGAGCTGGGGCCCTTGCCTGTTCCCCAGTGTCTACCGCCTCGGCCGCTGTGATCCCTCAGAGGGATGGGCAGCCCGGCCTGGACAGCCCTCCAGAGATAGCAGGTGAGCTGCATGACGCTGCGCTACTCAGTCCTTTTGTACCACGATTATGGCCATTTCACATGGCTCAGGCTGACCATTGCTACTGTCATGACAACAAATATGATGACAATGAGGATGAGGATGGTGGCTCATTATTGATAACCAAGACAGCCAGACCGAACAGATACACACACACACACACACACACACACACACACACATATATTTTTGTACCAGGGATTGAACTCAGGACCTTGCTCTTGCCAGGCAGGTGCTGTGCCACTGAGCTACATCCCTGGCCTTAAAACAGATATTTTGTGACAAGAAGAGAATGAAAAGTTATACACTGTTTCCAAGTGGGTCCTGAAAGCACCTCTTTGTGTCGCTGTCTGATGCCAGGTCAGTGCTGTGTACCGATCTGGACATGAATGAAGTCCCCACCAACATCCCCGTGGACACAGTAAAGCTCCGCATCGAGAAGACCATCATCCACAGCGTCCCCGCGGAGGCCTTCTACTACCTGGTGGAGCTCCGCTACCTGTGGCTGGCGTACAACTCCCTGGCCAGTGTGGAGCCCAGCAGCTTCTACAACCTGAGGGGGCTGCATGAGCTGCGCTTGGGCGGGAACGCTCTGGCCGCCTTCCCGTGGACCTCGCTGGCCGACACGCCCCGCCTGAAGACCCTGGACCTGCACAGTAACCGAATCGCCAGTGTGCCCAGCGAGGCGGGCAGGTATCTGAAGAACCTCGCCTATCTGGATTTATCGAGCAACAGACTCACAACGCTGCCACCAGACTTCCTGGAGAGCTGGTCGCAGGTAGCCAGGACGCCCCCCCGAAGCCCCGAGCCTTCACCAGGGAGAGTTATCCTGGGTAAGCTCGCCAGCTTTGCACGCGTACGCACACCTTTAGCTGTCCAGGGTTTTAAAGCCTAACATTTGGTTTCTAACTCGGTACTTGTGCCCAGAAACTTCTTCTATGGCACTGAGGACGGAACTTGGGACCTCATGCGTGCCGGGTGAGTGCTCCAGGCCTGAGCTGCATGCCCAGCCTTTTTATTTCATTCCGAGTCCTCTAAATTGCCCAAAGTGGGCTTGAACTTCTAATCCTCCTGCCTCAGTCTCCTGAGTAACCATATTTGGATTTTAGAATAGCGCCTCATCAGACATCTTGCCTCTAGTCACCTGTTTCCCTGGTGTGAGGTGGAATGTGTTTGCACAAGCACGCTTATCCGTGTGTATGTGTGTACACACGTGCATATGCATGTTTGCATGTGTGTACATGTGCATGTGTGCATGTATGTGTGTATGTAACCCGAGAGTGCCATCCGTCCCAGAGGCCCCTGGGCCGGGGACAGACCCTGCCGACCCAGCCTGACCGGCAGGCAAGCGCCCCCATGTCCCCCCCTGCTACGCTCAGCCCTCTGCTGTCCGCTCCGCCCCCCTCACCAGGTGCTTCCGGGGAGAAGGTGGCACCTTGCCAGGCAGCAGCGCTCGCGGGTCAGGCAGATCGGCTTCCAGCCTTCCGTTACCCACAGAGAGGCGGCGGAGACACCGTGGTTTTCCTGGGCTGGTGACGCCGGCTCAAGGCGATTGCCCGGCTGGCAGCAGGGAGCCGAGCCCGCCCTCCCCAGCTGTCAGCCAGAAACCGTCCGGCAGTTTGACTGGCCAACATTTTGCCGTGGAGTCTGCCCATTAAGCCTCAGGTCAACTCCCAGCTCCGGCTCCTGCGGCTCCCAGCAGGCTGCATTTCTCAGGCAGAACCGTGGGGAGTAGCCAGGGAGATGACTTCTCAGCCTTTTGGGACGAGAGGCAACACAGATGCTGTCCACGCCGCACACGTCCGTGTTGAGCAGTCTCTCATGCCCCGTATTTGTTGGAGTAAATTATGAATTCCAGTTGAGCTTTTTTGAAAAAAAGAAAGTGCTGCGATGCACTCCCACGGTGTGAGCATTGATCTCGTTGAAGGAAGATGTAGGTACTGTGACACTGAACTGGGAGCAGTGAGAACCCTGCGGGGAGGGAAGCGCACCTGAGATTTGCGTTCAAGGCATCTCATGGATTTCTCACTGCCGATCAGTCCTTCCGATGGTTTTGATTAGTATTGCGGGATGAGTCGGAGGGGAAAACACCTTAGTTCAACAGCTGTTTGTGGAATCCCTGCCATCCACGCCCATAGGCACCATGCAAACCTACCCCGAGATATGTATTATTTCAGCCAATTTGATTCTCACGAGTGAGGCTCTTAGTGTCTTAGACACGGAGATTCTATTTCTCTACATGTTTTAAAAAGTTTCTTCAAAAGCAATTCTTCATTCTAATAGAATTATCCAATGGAGATATAGAGCACAAAATAAAATTCAATTACTCTGTTGCTATTAATAGCTCTTTACTAATTAGTCACTTAATATTGCTATGAAGAAGCAATTGACATTTCACCTGTGAACTCAATCTGAATGAGACCTTATGATCAGACAGAAAGGGCTTTGAAATTTCAGTGTCCATCAGTTACCCAAGCAGCTCTCTGTTTTTCTGTCCAGGTTCTTTAAAAATAATAATGTGAAAATACTTTTAGCATAGCATTACATCTAAAATGCAGGATATACAATGTGTATAAGGCATGATTTTAACAACTGAAAAACGTGCAGAGAGACATGTTGCTTTACTGTCCTTCGTGGGTGGCAGGGTGTCCTCATTCTTCTTATTTCTGAACGGTTCGGCAGTGATCGTATGTTATACAGTGCTGAGCTGTGTGCTGTTACAAACAGAATAACTTGTCAAGACAAGGCTGAGTATGCGTCTCATGTAGAAACTTTCTTTTCACCTGGAACAGGGAGACAGCAGGTCTTGCTTGCTCCACTTTGCCCACAGAACTGTTATGAGAGGAAATGCGGTTATTTTCTGTGAGTTTTTTGAAGATGAAGCACCCAGTCTCTGATGTTGTAGATCACTAGCCATCCATCCACTCGGCTCTCACTGAGATGGGTGTGCCCTATGAAGAAAGAGTCTATATTTAGTTTTTTTAGGTTTAGACAGTATTTGAGTCTTCCAGTTGCATTGGTGAAATATAATGATAAGAACCAGTTCTAGATTTTCTAGAATTCAGTGTTTAACTCTACCAATTCCATCTTCCAAGTGCCCTGTAGACTTACTTTTGTACTATTTCAGTGGGACATTTCTGTTTTTACGTAACTTGTACTATACCGTGTTTATTATTGTTAGTAGATGGAGGTTCTGCTTGTCATAATGATAGGAATAACCAATATTGACAGAGCTATTCGGGGCAGTCTAGTTTTAACTCTTTACGTACGTAAATTCCTCACGTCTGTGTTACCCTGGCCTAAGCACCATTCCCTCACATTGTACAGAAGAGGACGGGCATGAGTGAAGCCGTTTCCTAAGATTCTCTCACCACACAGGAGACCTAGGGGTTGAACATAGTTGTCTGAGTTACTTTTCTTGTTGCTGAGACAAATACCTGAGATCCGAAAGTTAAGGAGGAAAAGGTTTGTTTGGCTCACAGTTTGCAGAGGTTTCAGTGCATACTCAGCTGGGACCAAGCTGGGGTGGTGTGGCAGAGGGCATCACAGACGAGAAACAGCTCATGGTGGGCAGAAGACAGTGAAGTAGTGAAGAGATAGCGAGTAACAAGCAACAGGCAACAAGCAGCAACCCTCTTTGTGAGCCTTATATCCTATCCAGGCCCCCACTCTAGGGCAGACAGCACTCACACCCAGGGAGGGGCAGCCTTAACCCTAGCATCCTACCATCATCTCATCCTTGATCCCAGCAGCACACACCCATGATCCAGCCACCTCTTCAAAGCCCCACCTATGACCCCACGAGGCCTTGGGGGTCATCTAGACACAGCCATGACAACAGCCCACCTGGGTCGGGGACCCACCTTCTCCAGGTCTTCATAATGTAAGGTATGGGATAATCTAAGCTATTTCCTTACATAGGCATCGCTTGGCTGACCTCTTTAAACCATGCAACACAGGGACAGGTTTTTCAGTTGTTTTCTCTCTCTCTCCTACTGTGAATAAAAATATCAATATGGTAAAACTGGCCTTTAATGTATCCATAAAACCATAATCCAGAATCCTGGGAATAAACATTTAAAGTAGCTATGAGGTTGATTTTTTATTTCTAGCACAGGTAAAATTCCATGGCCTCTTTCTCCAGATGAATGAAACACTCGTGGAAGCATATTCTGTAAAGTCTGCCACTTTACCTTGGAGGAAAACCCCGCAGTAGAAGAGGGCATGAAATGCTTTACTGGGGGCTTGTCACCTGCAGCCAGATTTGCTCGTTGTGAACATGTGCATAGCGGAACTCACCTGCAGGCTGCGGTGGCCTTCGTATTCCCCTGGGACTCCCCAGGTGGCATTCTTTACTGGTGAATTCTGCCTGTGCTCGGTGCAGGAGACAAACCCACGGGGTGAAGCTCCCTCCTTCCCCGGGCCTCCCGAGGACCTCACACATGCGTCCCATCCCCATGGCGCCCCGAGGCGGGCCTGTGACTGCACCGGCTCTCTCTGCAGCTGGCAAAGGAGGCAGAGACAAGCCTCAAATCCAGCCCAGCTCCAGAAACATCACCTTCATTTGTAAACTTTTAAACAACTGTGGGATTGAGGTTCACTTTGCCTGCAGGGGAGTGCAAGGCCTGAGGGTGCAGTCTGAGGCATTCGGAGAAGGGGCCAACCCACGGAACTCACGCCCTCATCCTGATCCCGAGGGCTCCTGTCACCCCGGAAAGGTCCCCGCTTCCCATTCCCTGGAATCGTCCTCTCTCCACCTGAGTCCTCACCCTGGGCTACTTCTGCTGCTCTCCAACGCCTGGTCAGGGGAATGGCAGCCCTCGCCCTCTCGTGGCAGGCTTCTCGCCTCAGCGTCGTGTTGCTGAGCCCCTCCTGGTGCCCACGCTGATGGTCCCCAGTGCCGATCCTACTCAGCTGCAAGAGTGAACCCGTGGCTCCGCCTTTCTCCTGCTGCTGGACGCACGGGCTCTTTCTAGTTTGGGGGTATTGTGAGCTAGGCTTCTATTCACATTATTTTACAAACTTTTTGTGTCCTACATTTTTATTTCTCTTGGATGAGTTCCTAGGGTTGGAATTGCTGGTTATCTGATGGCTATGTATATAGCTTGTGAAGAAACCTCAGATATGCAAAGAGGCTTCGTAGCACTGCATTCCCACCAGCCCCGTGAGGCTGCTGACCCACACGCTCCCCAGTCTTCGGGCTGTGTGTTTCACTTGGTTGTCCTGTGGGTGGGCTGGTCCATCTGGAAGTAGGATCACTTTGCGATTTTAATTTTAATTTGTATCTTCCTGATACCTAATGCTGTCGGCCAGGTGTCCATTTGTTTACTGACCACTTGCATAATATTCCTTATGAAACATCTCTTCACATCTAAGCTTTTAGGGTTTTTTTAAAAAAACTGTTGAAAAAACTGTTGCCAGGGATTTAGCTCAGTGGTTTGGTCGCCTGCTGCGCAAGTGCAAGGACAGGAGTTTGATCTCCAGTACCAACCCCCCCCCCAAAACAAACAAACTGTTGAATACAAATCATTTGACAATTATGTGCATTGTAAATATTTTTTCTAAAGTTGGCTTGTTCATTCATTTTTTCACAAAGTATTTGGTAGGAAAGTTATAAAAAGTTGGCATTATCAGATTTGTTACTTTTTAACAGTTGGTACTTACTGTATACCTTCTGTGAAATACTGCCTACCTCACACTGAGATATTTTACTTGGTTTATAGTTTTAGCCTTTATACGCAACATTTAGCTTTGTAGTCTTAACCTTTGCCTCATGACTATGATCTATCTCAAAATATTTTTTGAGGGGTTGAGGTTTATCTTTTCTCCTAAACAGATGTTCAGTTGCTCTGGTGCCATTTGTGGGACTTCCCTCTTCCCGCTGGTTCCATCTTCACAGGGCTGAGGAACACGTTGTCTTCTTCACCTTAAAGGGCTTATCGTCTGCAAAAAAACGTATTGCTGACTGTTCACACACACTGACTTACACGCACAAATAGCACATTTAATCCAACTACTCTGAAGCATGAAAAAATTCTGTATTTCTGTTCTAGAAAGGGATAAAGGAAAGCTGACTTGCCCCATCCGAGAAGAGTTACATAAAATTTTTAATTAATGCAAATTATTGTTATTGTGGTCAGTGTGTTGCCTTGAAGGAATGCAGTGAAAGTAACACTTTAACTTTAGAGAATTTTTTGTACTTTTGTCCCTAGAAGAAAAAACACTTGATGAATGTGTTCTATTCTTGAATCACTTCAGGTTTTAAAAAGCGTACCTTTGACTTTAGATGTTTCAAAACAGAAATAAATATGCATAGTATTTTTGAGGGATTTAAAAATATTTACTCCTGTTTTCTATAATTTTTAGATGTAACTATTTGGTTTAATTTTTTAAAAAGAAATTTGTTTTACCATGAACACATTTTTATGATAGTCTTAAGGTATAAATGAAATGATTAATGTTCTAGCTCCTGGACCTTCCAATATAAACATTATGTTCCAGATGTTGCTGCTTAGACCTTTTTTTTTATTCATTAAGTTTATCGGTACGTTTTAGGTATACAATATGCTGACATTCATCATTGGGAATTTGTACGTTTACATGTTGTATCTTGGTTCTTATTACTTTTCCCCCTTCCCCTGCCCTTCGTTCAACCCCTCCATCCTTCTCTATTTACAAAGATTTTGTTTCCATTTTTTCCTTTTCTCATATTTATTCCTTTCCCTTCTTTCCTTTCCCCTCCCCTCCCACTTCCCCTTCCCCTTTGGGCCTTTTCTTCCTATTTCACATTATCCATTATAGCTAAATGGATGCACGTTGAGGCCATCCTCTTAAGTGAAATAAATAGGACACACGTGTGTAAATACTGAATAGTTTCTCTGGTGTGAGAAACTGAAAGTGTAAAAAAGGCCTTTTTTATTTGCCGATAACCCTTTCAGCTACTACTACCCATGGCTCTAACTGAGGCAGGTATGGTACAGGGAGTAGTAGAGGAGGAGGCTGAAGGAAATCTAGAGGCACACTCTACGCCACTTACAGAGTCACAGTAGTGACCTCTCTCTTCTTCAGTTTCTCTCTCCTGCAGGTGAAGCCATATTGTTGCTTCCCAGATGGTACAGCAGCATGGTGGGGAGAGACACAGCAAGGTAGCCCAGTGAGTGCCTTACAGTCAGGAAACTTACATTCAGATCCTGGCTGTCTACTTGTGTGACCTCAGGAAGATTCCTTAACCTTTTTGAACCTTGGTTTCCTCATCTTTGAAATGAGGATGATGATACTACTATCAGTGATGTTGTGATGATTGAGCAGGAGCATTTGTTAGAGCAGTGGTGGTGAACCTGTGGCATGCATGCTGCGGCGGGCTCACAGAGCCCTCTCCATCAGCACAGGAGCCAGGCCGGCCAGCCAAGGTCTGACAAACGATCAGCATGCACTCAACAGCAAGTATCACATTAATTATGCAAAAGATGCAAATACAAACTTTTACCTTTCAATAAAAAGCTGTTTGTATCATTAAAAGCTCTGTCACTGGGTTTTTCTTTTAAGACAAAAGGTGTTATTATGTATGAGTTTTTTCTAAACTAAAATCTCAGCATTTGGGGTTAATTGCAGTGTAGGCACTTTGGGATAAATAAGTGGGTTCTGGGTTGCCGTTTGGGCACTCGGTCTTGAAAAGGTTCGGCACCACTGTTTTAAATGTTTAGCTGTTGCGGGGGAATTTTCTGCAGTGTCTCAAAGTTCTGCACATCTGTGAGCACAGTTGGTGTTGATGCTGCCGAAGGGCTTTTGCTAGCAAACAGTTGGTGCGGTAGAGAGAAGACTCTCCCTGCCCAGTAAAGAGCAGGCGTGCCTACCATGCGGTGTGTAAGCATAACGCTACATTCATCTGTCCTCAACTCTGGCCGGGAGTCTCGTGTCATCTGTTAATAGCCACAAAACTGTGGCAAGCTGGTGTGCCCAGAATTGAGAGGTTTCCCAAAGAATGTTTCTCAGTACTAAAATCAAGACAGTCTTAGGCAACCCAGGATAGGTTGGTTGCAGTAAAACAGAATAAAATCTCAGCACCTTTGCAGTTCTTGAAGTATTTGCTATGGAAGAACATTAACTTTTAATTTGTGCTAATATTATTAGTCTAGCACATCGGGGCAAGGTGTTTGAAAATATATGGTATTCTACATATATTAATTATCATGACAGGCTACCTTTGATGGTTGTTGGCCATATTAGAAACCAGTCTTAAAAGTTAAATATGAACTAGCTATGATGAACTTAAATATCGCATGTTGATTAAAAACTGTACATATAAAATATCTTCCATGTCAGTATAACTTTTTTGGTGTTGTATTTCTGAATTTTTACTCTTTTAAGGTAGGTGCATACTTGCTGTCTTGGGGATCTTTCGATTGCTTGAAAGGTCCTCTGCACCCTGGTGGGCTCGATGCAGCACCCTATCCCCTGGAGGATGCCTGTTGTCAGTTCGTACCAAAGTCAATTTTTTTTTGGTACCTGGGATCGAACTTGGGATTGAAGTCGGGACCTTGTGCTTGCAAGGCAGGTGGCGGAACCACTGAGCTAAATCCCCGGCCGGCAAAGTCAAATTTTTAATCATCTGTAACTTTTCGTGGGTGTCACTGGCATTTTATGTCCTAACTGACCTCATTAATTTGTTTGTATGGATGAGGTTGAACAATTCCAAACCTAATGCTTTATAATAACATTTAAATGCATATAAGTTGAAACTGGTAAATGTTAAAAAATGGATATAAGGTAAAGGAAAACTACTGAAAGGATTTCGCTTTTAAAAGAGTTAGAACAATAGTGATCCTCCCCCTTATTTTAATAAGAAAATCAGTTCTATTGTTCATAAAAGAGGACTTGGCTTCTGTGGTCTGGTTTGTAGTTAAAGCAAATAAACTGGCTTCATGTTGTATGGAATTCACATTTTAACTGTGAATTAAGCCAGCCTAGTCCTAAAGAAGTTGAAATATTGAACTTGAGATACTGAACTTTTAAAAAATAGACATTATTAGGGCAGTCTAGATCAGTAGTGGCGAACTTTTTAGAGACAAGTGTCCAAACTGCAGCCCCAAACCCACTTCCTTACTGCAGAGTAGCAACACTGAAAGTACACCTGAATCCTGAGGTTTTAATTTAGAAAACAAAAACCAAAACTTATCCGATGCTCAGCTGCTGGGGTGATGTGGCTCGCGGGAGAGAGGGCTCTGCGTCCTCACTGCGGCCACAGCTTTGCCACCAGTGGTCCAGGTCCACGGATTTCCTCAGTCAACAGATACGGAAGTGGGTGAAGTGGGCGCCCGCCACGCTTCCGTTCGCTCCTGGTGACCACGAGTTTCCGTGCCAGTGGGCTACTCCAGCTTTGCTTTTTTCCAGAATGCCACGGCTGGAGAGCGCTCTGGAGTCTGTCGCCTCTCATTTTATAGATAGGAAACTGAGGCTCAGCAAAACCACAGCCTCAGGGTCACAGAGCTCCATCCGGAACGCGGGCCCAGTGAAGTTTGTGATGATGACGTCATTTCCTGTTAGTGTCCCGTAATTATATTTAAATTTGGCCTTAATGTACCAGGTCGACTGATATTTACAGTAAGGGGTGCCCGTGGCTCTGAGTGTCTACTAACCCGCATCGCTATTTGCGCTGTCGCAGCCTCATCAGGGCACCGTTACCTATGCATTCGCTTTGCTCCTTAGTAGATCGCGGATTACGTATGAGATTGGTCTCCGTTCAGCAAAAGATGTGAGCTGGACAGTCGAGAGTATAATTTTCTTCCGTGTGAGATTTGTGGCTTCTTCAGAGTTCGAGACTGTGCACTAAATGAGATTTGAAGTATTTTGGTTTTAGCAAAAGCGGTTAAAGTTTGTAGAGACTTTTAACAAACATAAATCAGGCTTTGATGTAATTGCTGTGAATGGTTTAATTAAAATTTCTTGTAACTCCATGAGAGAATTACTGCCACTGTACACATTCTACAGATGGGCCTGAGAAGGTCATGAGGCCCCACCCACCCTCTGTCCTGGGACTGGGATCTCAGCCAGGACCTTAGGTGTCGGAGCCACACTTGGTCGCCCAGTGAGAGAAAAAACTGGAAACTGCTTGCAGCATGAAATCGGTGAAGGAGCCAACACTTAAGAGAACAGAATTCAAATTAATATTAGAGAACTCGTCCTAGTCTCAGGACTTAATGTAAAAGGCAAAGTTCAAGCTTACTCACCCTCGGGAGGAAAGCACATGTCTAAAACAGAAGACAAAGCTGGGCCTGGTGGCGCACACCTGTAATCTCAGCATTCTGGGAGGCTGAGGCAGGAGGACCGCAAACCCCGCCTAGGTGACTTAGTGATTTAGGGAAACTCTATCTCAACATTTAAGACATTTTATGTAGCTCAGTGCAAAGGCTCTGAGTTCAAGCCCAGTATTGCCAAAATAAGGAAAGAAAGAAAGAAAAGAAAAAAGTGAAATTTTATCATCCTGGCAGAAAAACGACCCAATCGTGAACAACGATGATGATATAGCTATAAATAGAAATACAGACTGTAAAAATTAACAGGTTTAAACCATGGCTACCATTTTTTAAAATTACAGCTCTGTTTTTTCTTCTCGATTTGTGTTCTACTCCATTAGTGAAAAGCCGTCACGGCAAATGTCTGAGCCATGTCCTTTTGTGCCTCAGGCATCCTGTGAGGCCTTCACAGAGAATGTGTGTGGCCCCATGTCTGACAGAATGCTCGGAAGCACATCTCACAGCCCTCTAGGGTTTTAGCAAATGCTTTTACAGTCTCACCCTGGATTTGGGTTTGGCGCTGGCGTCTTGTCTGAGTGAGAAGTTTGGAGGGGCCGGATGAAGGCAAGGTGGTTGGCTGTGGGGTTCGTGGTGCCGTCCATGGCTAAGTGGCTGCAGCTGGGCAGGGGAGCCGGGTTGGAGCAGGTCCCTGAGGCGCAGGAGGTGGACTCCAGTCCCTGCTCCTCCCTCCTCTCACTCTGCTTCCCAGCCACCATGAGGTGAGCCCCTTTCCTCTGCCAGGTCCTGCCTTCCTGCTTCTGCCGCGGAGCCAGCTGACTGGACAGAAAGTGAGTCGAAACAAGCCTTTCCTCCTGTCAGCTGTGAGTGTTGGGTGTTGTGTCCCAGCGCTGTGCCAAAGTGACCACGCCACTGGGGATGAGGAGGAAGTATCGGTTCCTCTATGCCAGCAGTCACTTACCTGTTGTCTCTCCTTGCATTTTACCAGCATGAAGCCACCACACATCAGCCTCCTTTTCAGAGCTTCTGTTTCATCGAGTAACACCGAGTTCTCTCTTCCCGCGCCTGCCGCAGCTGACGCTGACCTTACCGCGGAGCTCTCTGCCTCTCCCCAGCCAGGGCCCGCTTTCCTAGTTTCCATAACCTTTCCCGCTTTCCTGTACGCTCTCCTGGACAGGTTCCTCCAAGGACAACACATCCTGCTACAGCTTCGCAAGACGAGGCAACTCCCGTAGGCGTTTGCAGAGGGACGCGGGCAGCTCGCTGCTTGCCTTGCAGCTGTTTCTCTCTGGAAGGGAGACTTGGGTGAAGCACCTCTGTGGCACAACCCGGGACTGCATTCCGTGCACCTGCGTGTCAATCAGCCTTTCCTGTCCCATCTCCCACACGCTGCCAGTGTCTCACTGTAAGGGTTTGCGACACAACTTGTGTGAACTCCACGTCTTCACGTGCCACCACACCATGACATGTGGGAGGGAGGCCGAGTCGGTGGCTCTCAGCACCCCGTACTGTGATGCTGTCCAGGTGACTGTCCTGAAGGTGTTCTGCGGCGCCTGGAACCAAACCTTGGCTCTAGCACTGACTGGCTATGGGACTGGGCCAAGTTGTGGCCGCCGTCTCAGCGTCAGTGCTGACCTTGGCCTGCAAGCTCTTTGCCTTTCTTTGTCTCCCCTCCGTCATCTCTAAGATGAGAACAGTAGCACCTTCTCCCTCGCAGGGTTGCTGGGATTAACTGGAGTAGTACAGGGTAGGGCTTCCAGCGGGACCTAGCACAGTGCTCACTAAAGGTTAGCTTCAGTTGCTAAGGGTCTGACCTCGAGGGCGGGATCTGGTCCTTGAGGCTCCTGGGTCCTAAGGCAAAGGGACACGCGGGTGGGTGCACTGCCCCCCAAGAGCTCCCGTTGTCCTGGAAAGTGTCCAAGGACACCATGGGCCATGATGAGGGGAATTCGTCAGCAGCCTTCATGCGCTCCTGTCCTGTCCAGGCCTGCAGGACAACCCCTGGCTCTGTGACTGCCACCTCTCCAGAGTGGTGGAGCTGGCCAAGGATGCGGACCCCGGCCTGGTGCTTCTTGACTCCCTCCTGGTCTGCAATGAGCCCGAGCGCCTCGCAGGGATCCCATTCCAGAGGGTGGAGCTGGAGCAGTGTGTGAAGCCGTTGGTGGTGGCCTCAGCCACCAGGATCACGTCGGCCCCGGGCAGTAACGTCCTGCTGCGATGCGACGCCACGGGCCTCCCCACCCCTCAGCTCACGTGGACCAGGGACAGCTTGCCTGCCCGTTCCGCAGGTACCGGCCTCATGGGGCCCGCGGGACGAGGGGCCCACAGAAGCCCGAACTTAGTCTGGGTTTTTGGGCAACTTGAAGAGGCTGGTTAATGAACCCCAGTGAGGCTCCGAGGCTGCTGGGTGTGGGGGTGCTAGGGTCTTCTGCTGCTGTGGCTTGACAGGGAGATGGAACCCAGGCCTTCATGCTCTTGGCCAGCGTTCCACCCCTGACCAGTGCCCACACTCCCCTGACGCAAGGGACCCCAGGACTATTACTGCTTAATCTTCTCCTTGGTTTATTTAACTACTTAGATAGCATCACCCAACCTGATCTTCTTAGGTAGAAAGCAGCATGGCACGGTAGATGGATGGTTCCTCACAAGGTCTTGTTCATCTTGGATGCAGCTTAATTTTCACTTAGGAGGCTGAGGCAGGAGGATTGCCTTGAGTTTGAGGCCAGCCTGAATTACACAGCGAGACCCTGTCTCAAAAAAAAAAAAAAAAAAAAGTGTAACCATTGAAAACTTTTTGTAAAGGGACTTTCATACAAATTTCTTACTTTTGAGTAATCATGTAAATAATAAATTACACAGAAACCTTATTATGAAGCAAAAAGTGCAATTTTCAGAAGTAGCGATTGCAGACTGTGGAGCCGCCCTGACCAAACCCATGCTTCAGCCTCAATCTCCACAGCGAGAGCCTGACAGAGAAAGGGAAATATATGTACAACTCTTCAATGGCCGGGGATTTAGCTCAGTGGTTTTGCCACCTGCTGTGCAAGCACAAGGACCTGAGTTCGATCCCCGGTACCAAAAATCCCAACAAAAACTCTTCAAAATTAAATTCAAGTTGAGGTTCTAAAATAAAACTTGGGACTAAAAATATCAAGGCCTAATGTTTCTGTAGATAGCTACCAAACAGCTCCCAGTTTAGGCCTGTCACGTACATTATTATTCCTCAGAAAGCTTCTGGAATCAAAACAGAATGGAAATTTGTTCAGATTTTAGTGTTTAGGAAAGCAAAACTCCAATTTTGTAAAAACTAAATAATCTGCAAACAAAAACATCTATAATTTAGTTTGTCTAGGTTAAATATACAATGAATAACTTCAGGTGCAAATGATGACTCCTCCATGCCAGAAAAGACCTGCTGCACCCCCAGCTCTGTGGACAGATGCATTGAATCAGTCACAAATATCTTGAGAAATATTTAAATAAAGCCCCAGCATGAATATCTTGTAGAATCCCAGTTACAGTGGGAAGGGGCCTTTCAGATCGCTTTGTCTCACCCTGCTTTACAAATGCAGAGACAGCTCTACAGACGCAAACTGACCTGGAAAATCAGGTGCTTTTTAGTGGACCACAGCTCACTGTACCCCAGCACCCCCGAGCTCCGTCCGCACAGCCCCTTGGAAACCACTCTCCATGCAGCTCTTGGGGACCCGGGAGGTCCTGGGCTTCACGCAAACCTCACAGAGCCCCACCCTCGATCAGATATCCACACAGCACCAGCTCCCTCCGCTGTGGTGCAGGGATGCAGGCAGCATGGAGAGCTGCTCCCCCCAGTGAGCTTCCCTCCCTCCTCATGGAGCACGCATTTGTTTTCTTGCAGTAATTCAAGAATCTCCGAGAGATGGAGTCCGATGGTCCGTAATAAGCCTGACGGGCATTTCTTACAAGGATGCTGGGGATTACAAATGCAAAGCCAAAAATTTGGCTGGGATGTCGGAAGCCGTGGTGACCATGACCGTGGTTGGCGTTGTCACAACCACCCGATCACCAGACACTTCCGACGGCAGGACAGGTGCTCACCGCGACCAGGAGGCCCAGCCAGGACCCGGGCCATGGATGTCCACACATGCTTCACCGCCATTCCCCGGGCCCTCTTTCCCCTCTTCTTCCTCCCCCTCTCCTCCCACCCCTCTTCCTCCTTCCACTTTGCCTCCCCCCTCCACTGTTTCCTTCTCTTCGTCTCCTTTCTACTCCACGGCTTCCCTCACCACCCTGAGAAGCAGCATTTCCTCAGGTGCGACCAGCACCAACAGGCAGCCTGTGCAGCCAGCCCCAGATGGGAGAAGCAGTGCGAAGGTGGAGGCGAAGGAAAGCGAGCTTCCCCCGGCCACTGCCCACAGGAAGGAAGAGCTGGCGCTGTGGGGTTGGGCAGCGCCCACGGAGGCGAATGCCACCATAGAGGGCCTGAGGGTGGTCAGCGAGACGGGGGAGAGCGCGACTCTGACGTGGAGCACTGTGAAGGCCAGCCGCCCCTCTGCGGTGACGGTGCTGTACTCCAAGTACGGGCAGAAGCACCTGCTGCTGCTGGACGCAGACGCTAGCAGCAACCGAGTCACCATAGAGGGCCTGGAGCCCGGGAGCCGGTACGTGGCGTGCGTGTGCCCCAGGGGAGCGCCTCCCCGGAGCGACCAGTGCATCACCTTTGCCACCCACAGAGCAGAAGATGGTGACTCCCAGTGGGTTTTCCTCGTGGTGGTGGCTGGTACTGCCTGTGTTGTTGCAGGGCCGTTAATTTGCTTTTTACTGTATAAAGTTTGCAGACTACAGTGTGGGTCAGAATCTTTCTGGGAAGAGGATTTGGCAAAAGAGACTTACGTCCGGTTTGAGACCCTGTCACCCGAGTCTCAGAACGTAAGGGAGCTTTGGACCCGAAGGCAGAGAGACGATTCAGAGAAACTGCTGCTGTGCTCCAGGTCAAGTGTGGAATCGCAGGTGACTTTCAAAAGCGAGGGGTGCAGACCAGAGTGCCATCCCTGAGGCCTGGGCCCAGGTGCACGCGAGCTCACAAGTGAGGCTCCCGGGGTTCAGGTGACCCCGTTTCGGGGACTCTAGGACAAACTTTCATACCCTACATGAAAAACACAAATGGAATGTTTTTCAAGAAGATACCATGAAGCTTCTGAACTGAAAAGACAGCCTTGGTTTTGTGTGCGGAGGGTGTCTGTAGAAATAAGTTTAGGGTGGTGCTTCGTAAATTAATGATGATTTTTAGGTTAGTTCTTAAAAATAAACTCATTGAAAGACAGTTATAGCAAGTGGACCCTGCGTTTTTAAGAACAGTGACAGTGAAGAAAGATTAGAATAACCGGCTAAGCCTTGATGTTCACTCATGTGCAAAGTGCTTTACAGAGGTTGCTGTCGGCGTTTGCTGCCACTGCCTAGGGGACAAACGTGGGACCACGAAGAACTTAGTGTCTGCTGGGGTCTGAATGCATCTCCACGCAGAGGGCTGGGTCTGTGACTGCGGATCACTATGCATTATAATACCAGCGAGTCCTGTTCACATTCCCTGTCAAAACATTTTCCCTTGTCCTAGAAAGGGAAAGGTGTTAGCGAAACAGATTAAAAAGACGACCCTCACCAATACACCACATATATAGTAATATATAATTTTCACACATGCTGATGGTTGTGTTAAATACAACATAATGTGCTAATTTTAAAACCACGTCTTTAATATTTTGATATTTGTTCTTTTCCCTCTCTTTGTCTTTATCCCCTTCCTTTCTTTTTTTGTAACTTCTTTGGTCAGAAGATGTTCAGAAAGCCAAAGGACTGCAAGCTAAGCAGTTTCTTCTTTTGGCACATTACAGTTTGATTCTCTAGACAAAGAGAATGCCTCTGAAATCACTAACTATCCTTTGAAAGTCTTTTTTTAAGGTCTCAAAAGGTTATTGTAGGATTTTGAAAGAAAAATTACAGGGGATTCATTTGGTCAAGATTTTATCCTGGGTTTAAAACATCAGGGGAATTGGAGGAGGATAAAGGATACATAGGAATACACAGGCCCATAAGTGATACTCAGGTTTTTCTAAGGAGGCTTTCCTCAGCTGTAGGAGACTGTGAGAGAGATCGTGGTTGGTAAGGGTGACGAGAGCCAAAAGGCCCCTGGAGCATCACGGGGCTGACTGGATGCATCGCTCGGCCATGCGAGGCGGCTGCCTGGGGCTGCAGGGCCAGGCCACGTCGGCACAGAGGCCACTGTCAGGAACCTTAGAATGAGCCGAAGCTTTCCAGAGCTGGAACCCTCTGTAGGAGAAACACCCAGTAACTGACCAAGGCCGGGCCCGGGGGTCAGGGAGGGAGGGTGCTGCAGCCCCAAGCTTGTCCTCAGGCTCCAGACCTGCCTGGGCTCCCCACTGTCCCCAGCCCTTCCTGGCCTCTGGTCTGCTTCCCTCTCTGTCCTGTGGAGCGAGGCCCAAGCAAACTGCCTGGGCATCCACCCAGCTGACACATCCTCGGGGGAAGCTAACCGGACCCCCAAACCCTCACTCGTGGAGACTGGCCCTGGGGGGGGGGGGCTTGCGGAAGCCAGTGGGTGAGGATTCTTGGCTGTGGGTTTCACCAGGACTGTTCTGCAAGGCCAGCCTCCGGGCCTGGCCGAGACTCCAAAGCCTGCTCAAGGAGCTGACAGAGGCCAAGGAGGGAGGTGCTGGCTGGCAGGAAGCGGCCTGCAGCTCACAGGCCAAGAAGTGCAACAGCTGGATTCTCTCCCCAAAGACGGAGAGCTGGGTCCTCCGTGAAGGCCCTGTGAAGCTCATGCTGGAAGCACAGCTGGTGGGGTCTGCACAGCTGTCACGGTTCACTGCCCGCTGTGGTGGCTGCTGGCGGCCTGGGGACAGCGCACTCAGCCCCCGCCTCCTACCTGGAGGGCTGAGGGGAGCCGTGTGCAGCCAAGGACTGACGAGAGTGACCGAGGCCGTGGGTGACCTTATTGCTGCCCCATAGCACGGGCACTGTGGGGAGGTCCCCAAGCCAGCCACGGCTCTGCAGAGCTGGCCAGCCTGTGACCTGGCTTTGTGCGAAAGAGCTGCTGTCCCTCACGCACAGATGCTGGGTGGTCACTGGCTGTGCTCCTCTTGTCACAGCCGTGGTGTGTGCGTGGTGACTGCTTCACACCCCTCGGGTTAAGCACTAACTGCAGTGTCCCCGCTGGCCTCAGACGTCTGCCAGCCCTGACTGCCCTGCTTGCGGGCAGGGTCCTTACTGCTGTGTTTGCCAGCAGCCTCTTGGCCCCAACCCCCACAATTCCTATGGCTGCACCCCCTGAAACACTCAGAGCTGCGGCTGTGCTTGGCAGTCAGCTAGGAGGGGAAAGATCTGAACCTAGGCTTGTTCGCCCACCCTCAAGGTCAGGTTCCTGTGTCTGTGTCGTTGCCTCCAGTGAGCAGTGTCCCTGGACCCCACTGCCAGTTCCAAGTCCCGAAGCCCTTGTGGTCCCATCCTGGCTGGCGGCTGCTCCATGGTCAGGCAATAGCAAGCCTGCTACCACCGAGTGCATGCGTTCCCTCCTCCTCCTGTGTCCTCACGTGGCTGCTGCTCCAGGCCCCAGGATGCTCGCTCTTCTGGCTGGCTGCATCCCACACCCGCGTGAGGCTCCTCTGGACCGAGTCACTGATGACTCAACAGTGGGACGCCTGGTACACAGAGCAGCCGGCCTCCCATCCAGCTGGGGCGCTCTTCTGACTGCTGGCGCCTGCACACTTTGGGTCGGTCCTGGTTACTCCCTGCCACCTGTTCCTGCCTCACTGTTGGGGAGACGGGTCCAGCTGAGCCCCTCTCAGGGTCTCCCCTGATTTCTCTGCCGGACCCTGGGCTTTGTCCTCTCTGCCAGCGCAGTTCAGCTCTGGCCAGATGGTTCCGAGGATGCCGCTGATTCCGGTCTTACCGTCACGGGACGCACTCGCGATGAGGGGACCTGGTTGGGCACTGTTGCGCCACTGTCCCCAAGCGTCACGGTGGCCCTGGTACCTGCCCTTCACCGCAACAGGCCCAGTCCCCCTTCCTGGATCCTGGAGCTCGGGAGGAGCGGAAGCTGCTCCTGCTCTGGGCCACAAACATCCAGCAGGCGGCGGTTCGGCCGCTGTGGTGCTGCTTATATTCCTTAGCCTGCCGATGTTGGAGCTAGAACAGATTTCTAAAGCTGCCGGGAGTCCTGACGTATTCTGAGAAGCAAGTTCTAAAAAACACATTTTGTGTAAGATGCATGCTGCCTTTAATGAACCACATTCTCGAAAGAACAGTACAAGCGGGTGAGCAGTTCACAATTGTTCGTTCTAAATGACTCTTAATTTAAAAAAAAGTCTAGGCATAATGTACACACTGGAAGGCCAGTGTGGATGGACGCCCTCCTCAGACTCCCAGATTCCCCTGTCTCCTTCAATTTCCTCTCTTTGCCTTTTCTTTCCTCTGTGTCCCGGGTCCCTTCGGTGTTTTCATCTCTGCGTTCATTGCCTAAGGACCTAACAGTTTTTAATTCAGCTTTCATTGTTAGGATTAAAATGGCTGTTTGCACAGAATTTTGTGTTTAGCTTCAAAATATGTTAGACCAACTTATTTTAAATTAAAGGGTTGCAAAACTTTCATTTCTTTAGCGTCCTATAAATGCGTTGCAATTTTGTTGTCACGTATTTAGAAGGCTCGTATGAAGTGACTACTAAAATACCACCTTATACAAATCGTGTGACTGTGGGACAATGGCAGAGATTTTGGAGCTGAATGCTGGGTACAGAGGGGTCCCCAGACTGTACGAAGGCCGGCTACTGACCAAGCGAGGAGACCTGCACCACCGGATAAGGTGAATGACAGATCACCCTCACAGCCACGGTCAGGTGGAAGCTGGACCTTGCCCTGACCTGTGAGCAGGCATGCTTGGTGGCATGGAGGAGCCTGGGTACTCGGAAGAAGCCCGTGTTGTCCCTCAGCTCGGGCTTGGCGCATGTGGTGTGCTGAAGTACTGAGATGGTGAGGTCTCTCTTCTCCAGCGTGTGTAGATTTGAACGGATCAGCGTTGGCCCAGGGATAGTACTGCTCTCATGTCCTCAGGCTCTGAGAAAGGCTGACACTGGAGCAAGTGACATGGAAGGTGATGGAACCGACAGCGTGGTCGTGAGTGTCTCCAGGGAGTTGGTCCAGAGCAAGCCCGACTTTCTCTGTCTGTAGCCATTGTAGGTGGCAATTAGAAAAGAGGCAAGTGTTTCACTTTCAGGAAAAATGTGTCTGAGTCTGCAGTGATGTGCTGTGACATGAAAAATGTTGAAATCTCCAGGCTCTTAAGATGTCCCACAAAGGGAACCCTTAATAGGCAAGTGCCCTGGGCTTCGGAACTTTTACAAAAAGTTCAAAGAAACAAATTAATTCTGGCCCATAGACTTGAGTCTGAAAAAGAGATTATGGCTTGAAAGTCACCTTAAAGAGATAGTATTAAGTATTGAATCTAGCTGGAGCTGGTTGTGATAGGGCTCTGGGAGGCTGAAGCGGGAGGATGGCAAGTTTCAGATCATCCTGAGCAACTTAGTGGCTTGGTGAGACTCTGTCTTAACAAAGAAAAGAAAAGGAAAAAAGAGGAAAGAAATAGGGCTCAGTGTGAGGCTCCGGGTTCAATCCCCAGTACTGTACATAATAATAGTGATAAACAATTCATAAATCTAACTGGGGTACTATAAATAGTAATGCTGATAATTTACAAATCTAACTGGGATAAGTGTAAAATTTTGCATTTGGGTGAAAATTGCATACTTAGCACAAATATGGAAGTTTAAAAGAAAAAAATCTGCGACTTTGTTGATGACACTCATTGTGTGACTCAGCAGAAGCAGAGTTAATGCTGGCACGGAGAGTCCTTGGCAGAGGCAGAGCAGACCCAGGGGGAGAAGAGACCATCTCAACCCTGGGTGCCCGCTTCAAACAGAACCTGAGAAGCCAGTGTCCCTGGGGTATTGGCCAGGACAGCCAGGCAGCGGGCAGGGACCATGGCAGGGCTGGCAGCCTGGGCTCTGGGGGCAGAGACGGTGGGGAGCAGCAAGTTTCCTGGAGGACTGGGCTTGGGGTCTCCAAGGCGGGGCTGCAAAGGCAGTGGGGCCAGGAGTCAACGCCAGGAAGAGTGGCTTGTAGAAGGTGTGGCACCCTTCAAAGACACGACAGAGAGAAGACGGAAGCAAAGGGGGGAAATTAAGGCAAAAGTGTTGAGAATGAGCATTTAACACATTTAATTATAGATCAAGACTAAAACAAGAGTGGGCAAATGAGTCTATAAAGATTCTATACACGGACAGGAGAAGAAAAAATGCAATTTAAAGTGGGAGAAGGAAGTGAGAACATAATTGCCAGAGATATAATATGTGGGAGTCAGAGGATACTGTTTACAAATTATAGACCAGATAAGAAAACGTAAAACTGGAAAAAAGAGAACTGAAGCCAATATATAAGACACTTTCAAACAATAAGAATGAAATGAGTAGCTTCTCAAAAGTCAAGTGGGAAAGAAAATAAAAAGCAAGCAAGACACCAAATAGAAAGATTAAAACTATTAGTCTTTAAAGACAAAAATACCAGCACACCCAACAATATAAAGCAAATATTAACAGACATGAAAAATCAAATAAGGACTAATACAATTGTAATGGAGGACCTCCGTACCCCACTGTCACAAACAGATCAACTAGATAAAAATTCAACAAAGAAATATAAGAACTGAACCAAAGTTTGAACAAATGAACATTCTTCTCAGCTGCACATGGGATATTCTCCAAAACAGATTACCTATTAGCTCATAGACCATGCTTAAGTGAATGCAAAGGGATTGAAATTACCCCATCGTATTATCAGAGCACAGTGCAATGAAATTGGAAATCAATGGCAAACAAAACCACAAGAACTTCATAAACACATGGAAATTAAATAACACCTTCCTAAACAACCAATGGGTCACAGATAAAAAAGAAAAATTATACAGTTCCTACAATTAAACAGCAATGCCGATATAACATACCGGAACTCATGGGACACAAGGAAGCAGTCCTGTGAGGGAAATTTATAGCAGTGGATTCTTATATCAGAAAAACAGAATGAGCTCAAATAATCTGATTATGAACCTCAAGCTTCTAGAAAAAAAAGAGCATTTCAAACCTAAAGTTCATATGAGGGGAGAAATTATAAAAATCAGAGCAGAAATTAATGCAATTGAAACTAAAAGAACAACAGAAAGAATCAATGAATCAAAGAGTTGGTTCTTTGAAAGATTATATAAAATTAACAATCCCTTAGGCAACCTTATCAAAAAAAGGAAAGACTCAAATCCATGCAATTTAGAATGAAAAGGGTGAAATCACAATGAATTCTGCAGAGATCCAAAAGATCAGCTTCTCTTTGTGAACCTGTATTCTAATAAGATGGAAAACACAGAAGAAATAGACAGATTTCTAGCTACATATGAATTACCAAAGCTGAATCACACATTGAGTTACCTTATCTTTGACAAAGGGGCCAAAACCTCCACTGGAAAAAAGACAGCCTCTTTAATAAATGGTGCTGGAAAAACTGGCTTTCCACATGCTGAAGATTAAAACTAGACCCCTATCTTTCACCATGCACTAAATTAAAATAGAAATGTATCAAAGATCTAAAGATTAAGACAGAAATACCAAATCTCCTGGAAGATAGAATAGGTAGAATTCTTGAAGCCATTGGTGTAGGCAAAATTTCATGAAGAAAACCCTGATAGCACAGGAACTGTCACAAAAAATCAACAACTGTTATCTCATCTTATTGAAAAGCTTTTGTACAACAAAAGAAACCACCAACAGTGTAAAGAGACAACCCACAGAATGGGAAAAAAAATTTTGCCAGCTGTTCCTCAGACAAAGGACTAACATCTAGACTATATAAAGAATTCAGAAAAATTAGACCCCCCAGATTTAAAGACCCAATGCAAAAATGGGCATCTGAAATGAATAGACATTTCTCAGATGAAGAAGTAGAAACAGCAAATAAATATGTGAAAAAATGTCATCACAGGTCATTTGAGAGATGCAAATTTAAAACAATGCTGAGATTCCATCTCACTCCAGAAAAAATGGCTGCTATTAAGATATCAACAAGTCACCAATTCTGGCAGGAGTGTGAAGAAAAATGAACCCTTCTCTACTGTCAGTGGGAGTGTAGACTGGTGCAACCACTGTGGAAATCAGTGTGAAGCTTCCTCAACAAACAAACAAACAAACAAACAAACAAACAAACAAAAAACCCCCAAACCAAAAAACTAGAGGTTCCATTTCACCCAGCTATTCCCCTGCTGGGTATCTTCCCAAAAGAATTAAAAGCATCATACCACAGTGATATATGCACACTCATGTTTATAGCGGCACAGTTTGTGATAGCTCTTGAAAACAGCCCAAATGCCCATCAACTGGTGAAAAGATAAAGAAGATGTGGTTTTTAAAAATACAACGGATGGGGTGGGGATTTAGCTTAGTGG
Source organism: Heterocephalus glaber (assembly GCF_000247695.1). Next base: position 48,456 of record NW_004624830.1, on the reverse strand, counting down.
TTCCGCCGCCTGCCTTGCAAGTGCAAGGACCCGAGTTCGATCCCCGGTACAAAAAAACAACAACAACGGAGTACTACTGTGCCATAAACAGGGATAAACGAGACATTTCCAGCAAAACAGCTGCACCTTGAGACCATACTCTTAAGTGAAATAAATCAGACACACACATAAAAATACACCATTGTTTCTCTGGTGTGAGAAATCAAAAGTGTAAATAAGGACCAAAATGTATAATAGATAATGGGAAATGGGAAGAAAATGTTCAAACGGGAAGGGGAACAAGGGAGAAAGGAGAGGGAAAGAAAGGAAGGGACAAGAAAAAAGAACAGAAGGAAAAATGCAAACAGAGCTGTTATATATAAGGAGGGGAAGAGGAGAAAAAGAAGAATCAAGATGTATCAGGCACAGGTACAAATTCCCTATGATGAATGTGATCATTATGTATATTTAAAATGTACCAACAAAATTAAAAGAAATAAATTCTTATCCATTCCAAGATCCTGAAGCATTCCCCTATATTTATTCTAATAGTTTCTTAGTTTCAGTTATAAATTTAAGTCCTTATTAAATTTTTAGTTGACTTTTGTAGCTGGTGTGAGAGAGGGGTCTATTTTCATTTTTCTGCATGTGTATATCCAATTTTCCCAGCACCATTTATTAAAAAATGCTGCTTTCTCCAATCCATGTTGGATGTGGATGCCTGGGTTTACTTCTAGGCTCTCTATGCTGTTCCATTGGTTTATGTGTCTGTTTTTATGCCAGTACCATACTGTTTTTATTACTACTGCTTGTAGAATGTTTTGAAGTCAGGTAGTGTAACGACTCCTTTTTTTCTTTCTTAAAGATGGCTTTTGCTCTTTGATTTTTTTTGCGGCTATGTATATATTTTAGAATTGCTTTTCCTAGTTCTGTGAAGAATATTGTTGGTATTTTGATAGGGATTGCATCGAATTTGTAAATCACTGTGGGTAGCATGGGCATTTTAGTGATATTGATTCCTCCAATCCATGAGCACAAGCTACCTTTTCACATTTTGTGTCTTCAATTTTTTTTTCATCAAAATCCACATTGGAAAAGAAGAAATCAAATTATTTCTGGTTGCAGATGACACGATCTTATGTATAGGAAACCCCCAAAGACTACACTAAAAATTATTGGAACTAATAAGCTAAACAAAGTTGTATGATTCAAAATCTACTTACCCCAAAGCCACTAGCGAAAATACGTGGAATGAAAATCAAGAAAGCATCATGTTTAGAATGCTACAAAAAGATAAAATACCTAGGAATAAATTTAATCAAAGAGATAAGAGAGCTCTAAATTAAAAATTATAAAATATTAAGACACAGCCCTTCTATACCTAATTTGTTGAGTGTGCAGAACTTGAGATGACCCCTGGTTTTCTGACCAGTGACCTCTGAACTTGGTTGGTCCCTCGCCACCCAAGGGCACCCTGATTCTGCAGCCTCAGGGCCTCAACACTGCTGTTACTGGTCTCCCAGCATTCACTATGCACAACCCTGGATGATTTGCACAGAGTTGCTGCTCTCTAGGACTTCAAGACTGAAGTCCTCCTTGTCTTCCATCAGGCGGCGGTAGGTGGTCATCTCAGCTTCAGCCTGACCTTGACATTTACTCTTTTTGTACTGCCTCACATTTCCTGTAAGCTTTCTTTATCCCTCTTCATTTCTTCTCCTCTATGTTTTTCAGTGTGTCTCTGAGCTCACTAATTCTTCCATTTGATCTGTCCTCCTATTGATGCTTTCTGTAGCATTTTTAATTTCACTGAGCATATTGTTCAGCTCAAGAATTTGATTCCTAAAAATTGCTTCCATCTCTTTACATTTCTCTGTCAGAGCATTGAAACCTTTCTCTGTTTTTGTCAAGCTCGTGGGGTTTCCTTAAAAGAGCTCTTTCAAATTCTTCATCATAGAGTTCTCCATACTGATTATAGCTTGGTCAGTTTCTGATGCTTTATTTTGAATATTAGTTGAGGTCATGGTTTCTTAAAAGGTCTTGATGTTTGTTGATGTGGGATGCAGTCTAGGCAATTGAAAGATGGAGTATCTATTCCAGTTTCTCCAACCTGGATTTTCTGTGCTCCTCTTTCTAGAAATTCTAAGCAGGCTGCTTGTTTTCTTTGAGCCTGTACTCCTGCTATTTCAGCAGTGAGTAGTTCTCATATCTAGATTTGCTGATAGTTTGTTGTTGGTACATTGTCACTTCTTCAGTACTAGAGGGCAATCCAAGGCCAGATCTGGCCCAATAACACTATTGGTGCATTGCTCAGAAGGAACCAGGAGAGTACCTGGGAAGAGCAGCCGTGCCAACAGCTACCAGCCTGTGGTTGGGCACTCTGGGATTCTGCCTGGCTCAGGGCATAGTCACCATGGACGGGCCAGTCCAACGGCTCCTGTGGCACCCTTGTGGTCAACAATCTGCCAAGGTGTTTCACACCCTGAGCCTGCAGCACACCAAGACTGTTACAACGCTGTGTTAGGATCCAAGCCCATACTGCTATGGGCTGCCTATTGCTGAAATGGTCTCATTGCCCCTAGCCTGTGCAACCAGCCACAAGTGATGCTAGCTGGAATAAAGTTGGATAGACCAAGCTGCGTGTTTTCCCTCAGCACTGGAGCTGTTCCAAAAGCTCCACCTACAGGCAGACTCAGGGATGGGTACCTTCAGGGTGTTTCCAGTGTGAGGTCTCCCCAGCCCAGCACTACCTACCAGGTCAGAGTCTTGTGCGTACCACACTACCCTACTCCCCATGAACAGGCTCTCCCTGAGCTCTGCTACCCGAGGTTGGGTGGTGCTGGTGAAGACAGTCCTTTTGCTGATGTCTAAGCTGGGCCTCGTCTGAGCCTCACAGCCACAAGGGCCTATGCAGTCTCAGGTGTGGAGTTACAACCAAAATAGGAACCCATCCACTGGGGCACGGCCTGTGCCTGGTGCCAGTGTCCAGACCTGGGGAAATGAGTGGCTGGCCTGGGAAGCTGCGCTGCCTGAGCTTGGGATGTAGGCAGTGATGAGAGTCTCTTGGCTGCCAAGGCTGATGCTAAGGTGGGCCACACTTAAATCTCAGCTGCAGGGGCTGTGCAGTCTTGGGAGGAGGTGGCTCTGGCCCAGGCCCACTGTAAGGCTAGAGATGGTGCAGATGGGAACTTGAGTCTGTTCCAGAATGCAAGTCTCTGCCAGATGCTGGGGCCAGAGTAGAGGTTCCACTTTTGAGCTCTGACCTACATCACAGACCAGTTTCTACCAGGTGCTGGGGATTGAGAAAGCCTGGCCCTGGGCTCCAAGAAACCCCTGTACCAGCTTTTGTGCCCTGCTCCCCACAGGAAGAGCTCTGCTCCCAGCTGTAAGCTCCCTAGGTGTAAGGTTGGGGGAGGGACAGAGGAGGCAGCCAGCAGCCAATGTAGATCTAGTAGTCAGTTCAGTATTGACTGGCCTGAGGGAGTGGGGCCGGATGAGGCAACTCTTTCCTGTTTCTTGAATGTGTCGCTTAAGGTCTTACTTATTATGTAGTTCAGGATGGGCTTGAACTATATAGCCCAGGGTGTCCTAGAACTCATGGGCATCCTCCTGCCTCACCCTGCCAAGCGCTGGGATTACAGGCATGCACCACCACTCCTGGCTCATAAGTCTTTTCATTTTGCTGTACTAAAAGAAGGCATTCTGTGCTTTCACCTGATTTCCTTAGCTCTCCTAAAGGCAGTTTAGTGTATGAATAGCTGTTCAATGTGCTGCACCTGAGGGAAGATCTCACTCAGATGCCATTTTCTCCCCACCAATACTGGCTTTTAAAAAGTTTTAAAATTTTTTTTCAATTTTTATTAGTACATAATAATTAAAAGGGAAGGGGACCAGGAAACCAGCTTTTAAAAACTAGCAATGTATCAATGGCACCATTCAATTTCAGGGATCTGTTGCCAGATGGCGTGGTGTCCAGTGCTTCCAGGCTTTTTCTGTCCCTCCTAAAGAATTGTCCAGTTGATAAATGCAAAAAAAGTAACATTTATTTAAAGTAACAGAAGAAAAAGGAAAAAATGAAAAAGAAGAAACGTGCAAAAGAGAAAAGTCAAGATATATTCCACATGCAGGACAGGCACCACAAGAATAGGAAGACAGTAGCGGCAGCCAAGTCAAATGATCGTGTCTTGTATGTCTTCCCAGATCTGGGCTGTTGGAAGTTGTTTTGCACATGTGCCTCAGCCATGACTGACAGGTCACATCCTGTTGTTCAGTCTTCCTTCTGGTTCTTCATGATGGACAGGTTACAAGTTGTTGTCCAGCCAGTCTGCCATGCCCTCATCTCCTGCCTCATATTGAGATCAACCTCATCCCTTGTAGTAACTGACATTTTCCTAGTAAAGATGAACCACATTAGCCAAGTTAGTATTGATGAGGAATGAGGTGGAACCACATTAATTTAGTCAAGCTCTTATGGATGAGGAATGAGATTCCTCCCATGTTTTTTGATATAGAAATACATGCTGCAGTGAACTTGCTAATTTTTTTTATCTTTGTCAGTGTGTCCAGTTGTTTTCTTAGGGTAAATTCCCTGAAATAGGATTGAGTCAAACCATATTCAATATTTGTGATGTATTTTTTGAATTGCTCTTATGAAAAGATTGGAGTCTACTAGTGTGTGATCATCTGTTCCCACTGGACATTACCAAATAATTACATTCAATAAGTGGCTAAGTGGGCTGGGGATTTAACTCAGTGGTTCCACTGCCTGCCTCGCAAGTGCAAGTTCGATCCCCAGTACCAAAAAAAAAAAGTAGCCAAGCATTCTTTTTTAATTTCTCCCTGAATTTATTTATTTTCTTGCAGAGACTGAACACACATTGGTATATTTTGACAGTTCATGATTCTTTCGTGAATAGCTTACCTTTGGACTTCACACATTTTTCTTTTGTGCTGGTGGTAATCTCTGCCTTCTTTATTTATAAGTAACTATCTTGGATATCAACTGTTCATCTGCTTATGTCTGAAATATTTTTGCCTTGTTTTACCTTTCTCTTTTACCTTTATTTGTGGTATTTTTCATAATTGAGCAATCAAATCAGTTCACACTCACTTTATGATTTCTGGCCTTATTGTGCTTGGAAGCCCTCTTCATTCCAAAGTTACATATATATTCTCCAAGTATCATGGACTTTTAAAATCACTGTACATTAATTACTTTGACATTTTTAGTCTATATGCAATTTTAATTCATATATGATATAAAATAGTGGACAGATACGATACCAATTTTAGGGGAACTAAAATGAACTCAGCTTTGTAAATTTTGAACTATACAATAGAAGGATCAGGCTATCCATGTTGGAAATATCATGTGTTTTCAATAAAAATTAGGGAAAATAAGGAACAAACAATACAAACTCTCTGGTTATCTCAGTCATCTCCAAGTATTTGTGAGTTGTGGAATGCCAAATGCAAGAAGGAGGCACATGTTACCCAGGTAATTTGGATTGCAGGAAAAATCAATGGTATGTTTGGCCACATAGGTGTGACATTCTAAGAATAACTGAAGGTGGAAGTGTTTTTTCAACTAGACCAGAGTAATCAAGCTTGACTATTACATTGGAATCACCTGCTTTTACAAAATGGTAACAGGGGACTCTGGAGATCCTGATTTCATCAGTGTGAGATTTCAAAATCTGTCTGGGTGATTGTATAGTACAGGGGGAGGCTGAGGACCACTGCCTTAGAGCTGTGTATAAAGTCTATCTGATGTTATTTGCTACAAATGAACCATGACTCAAGTATTGTTTCTCTAACTTTCAATCCTACAGCTCTTCCATTCTCTGGCCACCTTCAGTTGTTCTATGAAAACCAGTAGGACCCTGGCATTGAGTTGATAAAATATGAACATGCTTTTGGGTACACTTGGATCTACACCATGGATTTAAGAGAACTGAAGAATCAATGTGTCTAATAAAATTTTTTAAAGTAATTTCCCATGAGAGTGAATGTATTAGCTTACCTCAGAAGGATCATTTTCTTCTATGTTATCTTTGCAGAGTCAAAATGAACAGCTGTTGGAGAGCATTGTAAAACAAATTTTTTGCTATAAATGAGGTTGTTTTCCATTCTCCTTTCTTACACAGCTACAAATTATGGCAGGTGTGGGATTAGAGGCCCTGGTAACACACAAGCTTCCCCACTTTGATGCAGGTGAATCACTCAAAGCTATGTCAGACTAGGAAAACAGGCCATGATAAAGAGTTGCTGAGCAAAATATCCAATAGAATTTTGCTTAACACAATTAGCATAAAATAAATGCATGCAACCCAGGGGGATCTCAGGTGAGACACATTCCCTTCACCACCAACGGGACATTCTTGGCACCAGGTAGTAAATGTGACTGGGAAAGAGTGTGAATGCCATTCTTTTCTGTCCTAGAAAAGTCACCCTCCTCTGGAATGCGAATAAATGGTGTTTGTGATCATAAAAAAGCATCAGAAATAGACGGCAAGGTGCTAAAACTGTTCATTTACTCATTACAGAAAACAGCATATTTATAGCCAACTAAGTAAAATGCTTATTATTGTGTTTTGATGAGCGTGGTGTTCTCTAACTCTTGATTTGGTTACTTTATAATCAGTAATTTCCAGATGAGTGTTAAGAGCAGGGTTAAGAACAGCCCTAAGCTGTGTTGGCATGTTGGAAAAAAATAGGAATAAGGAGCCATCAAATGAAATTCTGTTGAAAATGGATTAATTCTAGCAAAGATCAGTTTGTTCAGGTAAGGAGTCCAGCCACCAAATCCACTCCTGTGACCTTCGCTGGCATTCTCTGACTTTGCTCTCAGTTGCCCTCGGAGACCTTGTCCCTCCCATCTAAGAACAGCATGGACAGCTGGGTTCAAAACCAGGCTGTGTCTCTGGCTGCAGGACTCAGATGCCACATTTGAGAATCTCTCTCTCATGGTGATGGCATTTGGCCTTGCTCCCCGAGCAGCTGGGAGGTCATGTAGGGTCATGGGGCTTCTCATGTCCCTTCCCAAGTGGCCTCGTTTCCTTCTAGGGTAGAAACAATACATCTCTATTCTCCCTGGACATTTCTCTGAAGTTCCCAAATAACTAGTGGGGTTTACCCTGGATTGAAACCGTGTTTGGAAGATGACTTACACAAGGAAAGGGCACTTCCTGTAACCATCACCCTCAAGGGGGATTTTGCTATTACTGGATTTTTGGCAACCATTTGCTAGTGGGTCAGTTTTTGAGATTCTTTATACTTATTCATATTTACAGTATCTATACACATGGCAAGATACTTTCCTCTTCTTCTGTTAACTTGAATATGGCCACCATTTATTATTTATTCAGTCAACAAAGTCCTATTGCTCTGCTCCTGGCACTGTCTCTGTAATGACAAGATGTGTGGTTGGTCATGTGACTCAGGAGCATTTTGGAGGAACTTCCTCTGAGAATATTAACTTTAAATAAAAATAAATCTGCATCGAGCAGTAATATATTTCAGAGACTCAAAAGAAGAAGTGGGGGATTTACACTATCCAAGTTCTATTTCTAGCACACGCTTTCTGAGTTACGTGATCATGAGTTAATGAACACAGTTGATCTCTTCCTCAGAGTGAAGTTGTTGTTGGGCTGAGGAGTTGGAACATGATCCATATAGTGCTGCAAGAATAATTCAAACTACATAAATCCTTTTGGGTAGATGGTGAGGTTATTTTAACTGTTTTTCTGATCTAGAAGATTCTATAACTTTCATATGTGAATTATGAGTGACAAAAATAAAAAAAGTATTGCTAACTTTTAATTCGATGTTTTTTGTACTGTTAGGAAATGTGGGAGATTGATAACAGTGGGAACCTATTCAGCTATAAAGAATGAAATCCTACCATCTGCAGCAAATGGTTGGACCTGGAGGACATTACATTGAGGGAAATGAGCCAGACACAGAAAGAAATTACCACATGTTCTTTTTCATATGTGGAAGTTAAAAAAACTAAAACATCAGCCTGACTATAGAATAGTGATTAGTGTAGTTAAAGAAAGCGTTGTGGGGCTAAGATAGGAGGATGGAGAAAAGAGGGCTGGATTTGATCAGGGCACTCCGTATGCATGTATCGAAATGTCACACCAAATTTCACTCAGGCATAGAGCCAATGCGTGTTGCTTAAAAATGTTTTCCTCCATAAATGCAAAAGTCCTCAGTTTATAGCCCAAAGTCCTGCCTTTGTCTTTTGTGCCACTGTATCCCATCTTTTTCTGACCTTCTGAGGGCTACCCTTTCTACCACTGTTAGAATTCTAGGCTTTTACGTTTTTCGTGGAGAATGGTGACTGATGAGAATAGCTCTTGGGTTGAAAGCACACATGTGGATAAGGTTATTGTATATTTAAGTTTTGTTACACATGAAACATTCCATCTGAAGATTTGTTTAAAATTTTATAATCGCATTATAATATTACTTTGGCACTTATTAGAAAAAGTGAGGAACATTTAATACTATAAAAAACAGGAAACAATGGGAAGTCTCATCTTGAAGAGACACAGTAGTGCAATTTTGAAGGAAATGCTTCAATAAAGCTGTACATATACCTCAAAACATAGGCTAAAGGGAAACTAGCTAAATAAAGTGTCAGGTAAAAGGGCCGAAGACCAAGACCAGACCAGGCCACAACAAGCCTTTATTAGGGGAATAGATCTGCCGGGCTGTCTCTGAACAAAGGAGAGACAAAAAGCAATATGGCCGGGGCACGGAGAGTCTTTAATAGAGACTGGGGTGGGGTTTGTAGGGGCTGAGGTGGGGTTGAGTGAGGTAGTGACTAGGGAATGGAGGAGCCTGTGATGTCACTAGGTGGTAGGAGGTGAGTGAGTATTAGGTTACTTTCCAGGTGGGAACAGGGGCATGCTGGGAAGAAGGGTTTATTCTTTGTTGGGAGCAACCATCTTGGCATGATGTCACACAGGGGAGGGGGCAAGGCACCATAGGAAGAGGGCAGCTACTATACATAATAGCTGCTGAGGTGGTGGGAGACCTATCATTAAGTAGTGTCTTAGTTTCTTTCTGGTTGCTGAGACACAATACCAGACACCCATCACTTAAAAGAGGAAAGGTTTCTTTTGGCTCACAGTTAGCAGAGGCTCAGTCCATGGTCAGCTGGCTGCAAGACAAGATGGCATGGTGGAGGAGAGCCATGCATGGCGTGGGGAACAGGAAACAGAGACAGAAGAGAGGAGCCTGGCAGGGAGATAAACCCTTACAGGCCATGCCCCAGCCACCCATCTGTTCCATCCTGACCCCACCTAACAGCAATCAGCTGCACTTGTTGCATAATTCAATCACCTTCCAAGCACAGGAGACTTTCGGGGCCGTTTTAGATCTAAATGATAACAGATAGAAATATAAAACAGCACTGATGAAGCAATGTTGTCCACCAACACATGCCTAGTTGCAATCATTATAAGCCCTGCTTTCTTTAATAGTTGCTTGAGAACAACTGTCCTGTCCTGTTGCAGCTTCATGTGTCTCTCTTGATGGAAATATATGGTGTGTTGGATAAAACTTAATTTGCCAGCAATGGGTAAAATAAAGATTTAAAATTTCAAATCATGTATCCTTTGGAGAATAATTTTATCTTAACTGATATCTCAATTTTTAAAGTATATATTTTGGCTTATCAATCTTGACATGAACTATTTATATACATGTATATATATACATGGACTATTTATATATTTGTATACATGAATCTTTTACATGTTTATACAGTCAGAGAATGCTTACACAGGAAATTTTGGAAATTTTAGTAGTTTAGGTGTGGCTCTGCTGGAGGAACAAATTCTAAAGTGTCTTTTTAAAAAAAGTTGTTATAGCTGGTTATGGTGGTGCATACCTGTAATCTCAACACTCTGAGAGGCTGAGGCAGGAAGACTGCAGATTGGAGAGTGCAGATTGCAGATTGCCCAGCCTAGGCAATTTAGGGTCTTAGTGAGACCTTGTTTTAAAATAAAAAGCGAAAAAGGGCCAGGGATGTAGCTTAGTGGGAAGGCCCTAGGTTTAAGATACAGTACCATAGGAAAAAAAAGTTTTCTGCTGATTTGATCATCAATACCCAAGGTGTTGATATTTGAAGATAAATTATCAGATCACTAGAGCTATAATAAAGCAAGTCTTATTAATCTGGGTATCATTACTCAAAATTGTAATTTTTTTCCTGGGATGGTTTTACTGTTATATTATTTGTAAAGAAAAGTTTTGCTGAGCAAATTATTATGAAAAAGTTTGCAGTGGTCTATTTATCTATTTAAAATCAACTTTTTTTCCTTTCTGAGAAAAGCAAGTTCTCAAAAGTTTTGAACGTATTGATTCTGTACTATCAAATTACAAAGGGCTCCCTACTTATAAATGTACTTGTATCCTTTCTTCTTTCTCTTCACAGAACTTTAAAAAAAATTTTTCCTGAAAACTCTTACTGTATTATAAGATTTAGTGCATATTTTTCCTTCTTGATTACAGTACTAATGAATTGGATTTTACTCATCTTTTTTATCTAGAACAGTGCCTTATATAAACTCATGTTTGTTGAGTAACAGTAACTCAATAAAAATAAACATTTTTGAGTGCTTCCAATATATTTTTTTGAATGAATAAAAGATAGAATGATGACTGTAGTAGTTTTCTCATTGCTGGGACAAATACTGGACACCCACAAATTAAAGGAGAAAAAGGTTGTTTTAGCTCACAGTTCATAGAGGTTTCAGTCCATAGCAGGCTGACTCCATAGAAGAGGGGCATGGCAGAGGAGAAACAGTCCATGGCAGGGTAGGCAGGAAGCAGCAAACAGCCTTCTTTATGTCCTTTTATATTACATCCAGGATACAAGACTTTTGAGTGGTGCCGCCCACACCTAGGTTAGGCCTTGCCATTATCCACACCCAGAGCTACATGCTACACTAATAAGTGGCCTAATTTAGTTATTGCACACTCTTAATTCACATTCACACACTGCTAATCCACATTCACACAGCCTAGGTCAAGCCAGCTCTAAAAAGCTCCACCTATGAGCACACAAGGTTTTCGGGGGACCTCTAGACACAAGCCCTAGCAGTGACTTTCCCTATTTTGAGAGTTTCTGTGGCCTGGGGATATATCTGAGTTGGTGAGGAGCTTACCTAGCATGTGGAAGGCCCTGGATTCGATCTCCAGCACACACACAAAAAGACTTGTAAGTTTAAGGAGGAAGTGAAATGATCATAAATTGTAACTGGGGAGCCCTGGGGTGGTAGTTTTGCTCTTCAGGGAGATGTAGGCAGTTTGGGCATGAAGACAATGAGAATAATCTTGACTTTTCAAAACATTGGGTTAATTCTTCTTAGGTTAATACTTCCAACCCTAGGAAGTATCAGAGAAAGTTTTGGGGTGCTTTCTGTGATCAAAACAATTGGGGTGGGAATTTCTGGCTGCTATGGTTTGGATGTGTGCCCCGTCTATTGGAAACTTAATCCCCAGATCCACATTATCAGTCTGTGGAGCTGGGTAGGTTTAGATGAGCTCATGAGGACATGACCCCGGGATGGCATTAGTGCCTTTCTAAGGAGAGGAAGAGAGACTGAGCTAGTACACTTGCTGTCTCGCCGTGTGACTCATTCTGCCATGTGATAATTCAGCAATGAGGGCCTCACACTAGGTGTGGGTGCTCTTGGACTTTCCAGCCTCCAGAAAGTAAGAAATGGATTTCTTCTCTTTATAAATCATCCAGCCTGTAGTATTCAGTTATAGCAGCAGAAAACTGACTAAGACACTGGCATTTATTGGCAGGAAGACAGAAATGCTATGGTAGATATCCTTATGTACTAGAAAGTCTTACATCATAAAGAATTTTCCAAATCTCAAGTAGTCATTGGACATTCTGTTGGATATGCAGGCTGAGGGAACTCTTGTTTTGTAATTACCTGATTTACTCCAGTATTCCTCCTACTTTAATAGGTACATGAATCTCTTGGAAATGTTTCTGTAATGGAGATTCAAATGCTAAATGTCTGGAGCCGGGCCTGTGAGTCTGTGTCTGACAAGCTCCTGGTGACATAGAGACCCAGGTGCCTGGGGGCTCCTGAGAACTGGGATTTAACAGGTGGAGGCTGGGCAGGCACATCAGGAGCTTAACTGGGTCTCCAGGTGGTCTCAGTGTGCAGTCATGGTTGATAATAACTGGCCTCATTTTACATATAAATGCAAAGTGTTTTAAAATGGTATTATGCATAATGAATTCTTTAAGAAGGTGATACTTTATAAATAGAAAAAAAGGTCTTGCTTTTATTTGTTTAGAACTGTTCCAAGGGTTGTTCACCATTTTGGACAATCCAGCCAGTGATGGGAATACTGGTCAAGGTATTTGGGATAGTAATTCAGTTTGTCTGTGCCAGATTTGAATTCATAAGGATTCACCTATGTGGATAGGTTTTTTAGACAGTATACAGAGGGCCGGGGAAGTGGGAGGTAAAATTTTACCAATAAACAAGGAATGTAGAAAAGACAAGAGTCTTTTGTGGCCAGATTGCACTATGTCAAGGGGGACAGTGGGTCAGTTTCCAAGAGAAAAATGGCATGATCAGGGTGAGAAATTGGGGTTTTTATGAGGGTTTGAGAATGTGGAAAAAGGGTCTAGACAGAAAATGTGATCTCTAGGAGTGTCTTTCTTCTGGATCATTTAGCACCTTGCAGATCTGCAGTTTTGACAAGACCGTTTTCTCTGGCCTTTAGCTTTAGGTAAGAAGGTGAGAAGGAGGTCTACACATATCTTAGAGATGTGTCAGGACTCTTCCAGAGAAATGAATGGGCCTTAGATGAAAACGTCTGTTGTTTCCAAACACCTACCTTCAGGATGTCTTTAACTGGAGATATTTTAAGGCTTCTACTCCTTTTTGCTGTCGATGGGCAGCCACTACAGCTTGGTATAATCAGGCCCAGACACACATGTTGATAAGTATATTTTGATTTTTATAATTTTCATTTATAATACAATAAATAATCATGTCAATTCAAACATAGGTGGGCGGGAGGATATTGTCTGTCAGTGACATCTAAGAACATCAGTGGGGAACTGAGTCTGATGAAGCTGAGAACTACTGGGCCAGATAGCAGAGGGAAGGAGAGTGTAGTTGGGGGCAGCAGGCTTGAGGGCAGGGCACAGAGAGCTGAACATGGCACTCTGCCCCTAACAGTCAGTGGGTGAATTAGCTTAGGAAATCCCCTGAACAGTACAACATTAAACAAAAATTTAAATCAAGAGCCAGGCATGGTAGCACACACCTTTAATCCCAGGAGATTACTAAAGAGGCTGAGGCAGGAGGATCATCATGAGCTCCAGTCCAGCCTGGACTACATAGTTTGTTCAAGGCCAGCCTGAGCTACATAGTGATGTTATCCAGTAGCTCCTTAAAGTGGTTCACCAAACAAATGTCACTGGGGTTTGGGTAGCTCACCTCTCCTTATAGAGTTAGATTCCAGGTTCTTTTCGTCTTGAGCAAAGAATTGAACAAAATGAGCAAAAAAAAGGGCAAAGTTTATTTGAAAAAGCAAAAGTGAAGAGTGAGGGAGAAACTGCCTCTACAGAGCGAGCTTGGGCTGAGTAAAAGAGGAAAAAGCAAGATAAAAGAACCCCCTGGAGAAACCAGGGCGGGCTGTCAAGAGGAAAGCCATAATAGCTAGCTCTTCTCGGCGTCTGTGTCCTTTCATGCGGTCCAAATCTCGAGGAAACCCACGAGAACTTCTACATCCGGGTCCTGAGGTGGGGCTGGGCTCCCACGCCTCTGGCTGACGTCAGGTCTAGGCGGCCTATTGAAAACCTGCTGGGGTTCTGGTGAGAAGTCCACCCGTGGGGATTTGGGAGCTGCTCTGCATGTGTGTTCCCGGATCTTGTAATTTACAGGTCTCATCGTCTTCCCCAGCCAGCTTTGCCATGCCCTAATCTCCTGTGTCAGTGAGACCATATCTCAAAAACAAACAAACAAACAAACAAACTTTTTTTCTAGTGTTGTTTGAATTGGCCTCTCTCTGATGACCGACGATGTTCATCATTTTTCATGTATTTATTGGCTAGTTGTAGTTTTTCTGAGAAATGTTTATTCATTTCAGTTGTGTATCTTTTGATCAGGTCTTTTATTGGGCGGGGGGGCGGGTCTAGGATTTTGAGTTCTTTATGTATTCTAGTTATGTGTCCTTTGTCAGAGGAATAGCTGGCAAAATTTTTCCCATTCTGTAGGGTGTCTCTGACTCTATTGATTATTTTCTTTGTCGAGTAGATGCTTTTTAATCATAGACTATAATCATTTTGCAATGCAAACATGTACTAATAAAAAAAAAAAACTGAAAACAAAAGCAGCTCAAAAGGAAAAGTTCACGGGCCGGGGATTTAGCTCAGTGGTTCTGGTGCCTGCCTTGCGAGCGCAAGGTCCCGAGTTCAATCCCTGGTACAAAAAAAAAAAGGAAGAGTTCATAATCTCACTCACTGGTCAGATGACTATTCCCATTTTTCTGTTTCTTTTCTATATATAAAAATAATAAATACCATGGTATTTATTAGTAAATATCAAGTTAAGATTTTGTGTTTTCTGTTAATATTGTGGCAAATATTTCCCCTTTAATGACTATATCATGTTCTTAAAACAATTTCTTAATCTTTTCTGTAACTATAAATAAAAACTGTTTCTAATTTTTTTTTTACCATGAATAGTATTACAATACACACTTCTCTTTTTAGTGGAGAGTTTATTCCTTTGGGGAGAAACTGCCAGGAGTGCGATTAAATAGTCAACACCTATAAATATTTTTATGGCTCTGAAGTGTTGCCAAATTGCTTGCTGAAAGGGTTTTTCTAAATGCAAGTTGGCTTTTAAAGGTCAGACTTATTTTGATAGGAGATCAACATCTGTGTTCTATTAAACTAACCACTTATCAACCAGTGAGAAACAAAATATATCGTTTCTTCACATGTTATCTAGGAATTTCACCAAAGTCTGTCATGTAGTAAATAAGCTGGGTGCTCGCAAACCCCGGTCCTGCTCATTCGGGTCGTAATTATAGAGTAGGTCCCCTCCTCTGAGGTTACATTTTACATGGGCTGTGGCCCAAGCTTCAGGTCTGCTAATTCCGATTCTTTGGGACACAGCATGCATGGGAAGGAGGCCAAGCCTGCACATTTAGTTGTGTATTCACACATTGCACCTCATTTTATTTCATAACCTCTGGCATTTGAAGGATTAAGAGTGGCCGCGCGTGGTGGTGCATGCCTGTTACACCAGCACCCACAGTCAGCCTGGGCTACATAGTGAGCTCAAGGATAGCTTGAACTACAGAGCAAGACCCTGTCTCAAAAAAAAAGAATCAATATTATTCACTTGGGAGGCTGAGGCAGGAGGATAAGGAATTTGAGGCCAGCTTGGGCTGCATAGTGAGCAAGACCCTATCACAAACAAACAAACAAACAATGACAGCTAGTTCTAACTCCTAGAAACAATGCAATTTTCCTCCTAATAAAGCGACACAAGAAGTTGCATCTGTAGAATGACAGAATTGCATTATTTTGTTATTCTTGGTTTGGCAGAAGCAGGACACATCCATGGAAAGGCTAAGAATAGCACGAAAGGACACCCAGGAAAGTCACAGCCTCGGGTGACCAGGAGAGAACAGGATGACACAGATTCGGATCAGGTGAGCTACCTCAGGTCCCGGGTCTGGAGCTTTTAAATTGCCCCAAGATGTCTGCTAGAATCAGCAAAGGTGGCTAAATTCCTTTACCCCTCCTTTCTCTGATATAGTTAAAGTCTCCGTGTGAAATTTGGAGTAACACCATCTCTTGTTTGTTCCAATAATAGGAAACTCTTGGAGTTGTTTTCTGAAATTCTCTTGGATTTTGCCGTCGTGAGCAATGATTTAAATTTCCTTGAAGACTGGGCCACTGTTTATCAAATTAGTGGCTGCCCCGTCTTCTTACCATCCATGGGCACATCTTCATGTGTCATGGAAGGCTAGTTCACATCTCAGGTTATGGCGTTCAGCAGCAGCCAGACAGACTTTACAGGTAGACTTTTAAGTGTAGGGAAGACATCAAAGACGTATGGGAAGACCCACACTTCCCGCTGGCGCCCCGGGTTTCAGGGGCAGGCGTGGGCTCGCGTGTGTGCTTATTTGAGCATGGTTAGTAAAGCAGATGAAACCTTCCAGGGTGTGGCTAGCACATGCTCTAGTTTGGTGGTGAACCTCTTAGAATCGAGGGTCCAAACTGCAACGCAAAACCCACTCGTTCATCATGGAGCGCCAATGCTGCAATTAAGCCTGAACACTGAGGTTTTAGTTTAGAAAAAACAACTCATACATTAACATCTTCTGTTTTAAAAGAAAAATGACAGGCATGCCACCACCGTATGGTCTATACATACAGACTTGGGCTTTGATTACCACATCCATCACTACGTAACAGAGATCTTGGAACAAGATACTAACTTTTTAACCTTTCATGCAATGGGATATATATATATATATATATATATATATACATAGAAAGAGAGAGAGAGAGTCCACAAATAATACAATAATTAAAATCAAGCAATTCAATAAAAAAGAGGCAAAGATTTGAAAAGATATCTCATAAAAGAGGATGCATAAATGATCATTTAACATTTGAAAAGATGGCCAGCACCCTTGGTATCAGGGAAAGGCTCCTTAAAATTGCGGAGTGATATTTATGTCCCACACACAGATAGTTTGAAAGGGAAAGATTGACAATACCAAATGCACTGAGCATGTGGAACGGCTGGAACTCACACGCATTGCTGGTGAGAGTACAAAATGGAGCAGCCACTTTGGAAAAATGTTTGGCAGTTTCTTACAAAGTTAAACATATACCTACCCTACAAACCAGCAATTAGGCACTAATTGAAAAGAAGTGAAAACGTTCACTGAGCCAAGCCTGGAACTAATGTAAAGGCCCATCAGCAGCATGGTGGATAAATTGTGATATATTCATATAAGCAATATTTCCCAGCAATAAAAAATGAAGAAGCACTACACACATAAGCCAGTTGGGTCTCAAAAATATATTTATACAAAATTCAGGAATACAAAACTAATGGATGATGGGAAAAATCCGAACAATGGTTGCCCATGGGTGTGATTTGCTGACAGAAGTACAAGGAAATTTGGGCAATAGGAGGAACATTCTGTTTTTGGATTGGCTAAGCATGTACATATGTTTATCAAAATCCATCAGATTGTACTCTTAAGATCTGCTCACTTTCTGCAAATTTCACTTTGATAAAAAAATTTTAAGTGTGCCTCAATTGGAAGTCAGGCTGGGAAAACCAATTACAAGTAACTTTGGTTCTCTGCTTATTTATTTTTTAATTTACAAATATATCACTTATGCCTATTTTATACTTCTTTCCAATTTTATACCTCTTTTCCAATCATGGCAAACCATTATTATTTTCACCCATATAATCTGTGTTCTGGGAGATAGAAGACAGGGAAAAGATATCAATTCACAGTTTTATAAATATGAGCCCAAAGGTTTGCATTTTCCACCGTTTGCAGCAAGTAGACTTTAGGTGTACATAGTTCACAGCAACATTTCTCTTCTCAGGACTTCCAGTACTTTAGGGTTCAACGTGCTGTGCTTCCCATAGCGCTAGCAGGATTGAAGGTCCAGGGAAAGATTATATTGTGAGTGACAGAGAAGCCAGAGTTCTGTCCTCAAACCAACATTTTTCAAAGTTAAAATACATGGGAGACTGATAAAGGAAGCCAGGTGAGGTGGTGTAAATAAACGTGGTGAAACTTAACATGAATAGCTGCTCTTTTCAATTTAAAGTTTGGTGTTTCTTCATAGAATTATCAATTCTATATTGTGAGCCATTCTACCCTTCCTTTCTAGATACCCCGCTACTGGAGGCTTAATTGGAACCTAGTCTGAGGAAGTTTTCTAAGTGATCGAGGGGAGACTTAGCTGGAAAACAGAAAGTGGGCAGGATTCCTCTTGCCTACCAAGAGCTTTCAAAAATCCGATTCATCAGGCAAGAACACAGAATTGTTTACTATGTGGAATTATAACTGTATAGTTACCCTTGTCCTTTTTGTCTTTGCTTATTTTAACCAATGCACTACTTTCTAAGAACGGTTTTCCGTTTACAGAAAAACTGAGCAGGAGATGTAGAACGCTTCCATAGACTTCTTTCACCTACCCCACCGCTCCCCGTTTTATTAACCTCTTGCTTTAGTGTGACACCTTGATGTCATCGATGCACCAATGCTGATGTACTGCTATTAACTACAGTCCCGGATCACATTTGGCGTGGTGCGTCCTGTGGGTTTTGATCACGGTGTGACGACGCGTATCCCCCATTGCAGCATTGTGCACCGCAGCTTCACCGACCGCAAATCCCCTGTGTCTCACCTGCCCAGCCCTCCTCCCCCGGAGCCCTGGAAGCCACTGGTCTTTTACAGTCACGTAGTTTCGCCCTTTTCCAGAGGTTAGGATCTGCAGCTTTCCAAATCGGCTTCTTCCACTGAGTGGTACGCATTTAAGCTTCCTCCACATCTTTTCTTCATTTTTATCACTGAGTAATGCTCCATTATATCCACGTAGCACAGTTTGTTTATCCGCTCATCTGCTGAAGGACATCTTGGTTACTTCCAACTTTTGGCAATTACAATGAAGCCTCTGTGAAGGATTCTTGGGCAGGTGTTTTATGAACTGTTTTCAGCTCATGCACACAAATGGTGAGGTACATAATTGCTCCTCTTTTTTTCAATACAACTTTTACATCTGGTGTTCTTATCTCAATAAATTACGATTTGCCTTACATGGCTAACTCCTATGCCTGTACCCCTTTCAATTTATTTTCCTTTAATACCATTTCCATTTCTGGTACAAACAATTCACATGGAATGCCAGATATGTGCAGACTACTTTTTTTCTGAAAAACAAAAAAATATTTCCAACTCTTCCCCAGTAGGCGTATCATCGATGGAGGTGGCCCATGAACCAGCCTGTGTTCCATTTCTGCAGGTGAAGTGCTGACACTCATTTTTACCAAAGCATAACTGCCTTGTCACTTACACCAGCCTTTCATTCAGAGCAGTGGCGCTGCCCAAGGAGGAGCAGCCATGACCACAGAGCTCCCGGGCTCCCTCAGTGTGTATGATCTCGGGACAGTTACTCAATGACTTTTCTGGTGTGCAGTGTTCTCATTTGGGAAGTGAGTGTAACCATACTCATTCCCTTGGCTCGGTGAAGATTGAGGATTAGAGGTAATGTGAATTAAATGTCTGCTTCCGATAGGCCTGGCTCACAGGGTGCAGCCTGTCCATGGTGTGGTGGTGGGGGTGATTACTCAGGGTGGCTGAGTATAACCATGGCGAAGGAGGGCTTTGTGTCTCGATGGAGAACTTTTTATCTGAAGACTCAGTGGGACATAAACATGGCTCCCAACAGCCTCTCCTCTTGTCTGGCCGTTGCTGCCAGCGGCTAACACTCACACGCACTCAGAGCTGACTGGCTGCTGCTGTCTGCTTCTCTCACCCACTGGCCAGTAGGGCCCCATCCAATGCTGCGCCTGCAGCATCTGAGGGCTGGGAAACGGCTCCTTTCCTGCTCCACAGCCCGTTCTCCTTGGCTGCTCGCCTTCTCTGTGGCCAGCCGAGGCTCGGTCCTCAGCAGCAGTCCCCAGCCAGGCGTCCACTGTGGCCCTGTGGCTCCCACGAGGGTGAGGGAGGGGTCTCCACGCGCAGCACGAGTCAACACGGCTCAGGAGATAGGAAGAGGAGAGCAAACTACTCTAAAGCCGTAAGCAATGAGAGATTCCAGACGCAAATGTCACTTCATGTGTCTGTTCCTGTCATTCCCTGTGAGCGCCCACCCGGCCTCTCGCTCGACCGTCCTGTGAGCCTTTTCCTTGCTGTCATCAGCCACACTGGTGGTGGGTTTTGCTGAAGGGGATGCATCGGGATGAGGAACCTGGAGTCAGTGCTGGCTGTTTGTAGGACGCTCACTCCGAGCCCAAGCCTGGAGGCAGTGGATATTCCTGAACCATGCGTGACTCCGAGGCCCCTCTAGGCTGTTTCTCCTTGTCTGGGCTCAGAGTTACTGGCAGGGCTGACTGGAATGGGAGAAATCACGACTCAACTGCTCGTCTTTGAGAAATAATCAGGAGCCAGTTGGACACGCACAGCGACCTTGGAGTTGTTCTGTCCTGCTCTCCTCTCTCACGAGTGCTCACTACTGTGACTGTGACTGACTTTTGTTGCCGCTACTTGACACCTGCACTTGGACTAGCATTTGGAACACTACCTCGGGGCAACTTAAATGAAAGTCTTTTTCCAGGATGGAGCAAAGTGGCAGGAATTTCCACTGTGCATTACGCTCGGGTGAATGCTTTTCAGGGCCTGGGGAAAATCCTGGCGCAGGGTGGGGTGAGGTGGTACAAAACAAGAGCAGTGGAGGAGATGGGCAGTGGGCGGTCCGGTCTCACGCCTGTCCCTGAGAGTGAAGATGTCACCCGACAGGGCACCAGCAGGCTCCTCAACCCACCTCCCCGTAGAATTTGCAGGTTCCTGACTCCTGTGGGAGGAAAGAATTTTTAGGACACATCAGTTAGAGGCATAAAGGGACTTTTAAAGCAGAATTTAAAGGACACACTCAAAGAAAGAGCAGGTCCTCGGTTGAGAGGGGAGTGGCTGTGACCCGGAGCTGGCTGGATCATGGGGCTTCGGGGTCCCCGGATGGGCCATCTGGGCTGTTCGTCCCCACTGTCCATCAGCTCACAGGCGTCTACCTGCGTCTGAAGCTGAGACCCGCTGCCCTACTATCACTGCCCCTTGAGGGCCCGGGTCTGCGGAAGGAAGTGTCATTTACAGCTGAAAAGCACCAGCCCAGAGCCCAGCTCCCAGGCTTAGTGTACCTCTAAGACTCTTCGGGACTTTTTGGGTTTCCTGGAAGAGAAAAAGGCTTGAATAACTTTTGTGTCCGAAACTTCAGCTTTTTAAAAAAAGTACAGTTTTAAAATGCTGGTTTTCCTTGTGTCCTTTCTACCTGTCTTTATTTCTTCTAGCCTAACTGAAAGAAAGAGCGCAGACGATAGGGGAAGGAGTTGCAGTCACTGCCCTGGCCTCTGTGTCCCTGGCTTTGGCACAGTTAGCTTATTTTTTCCAGTGTGGCTCTCTAATAACAATGTGCTGCTGTCCCCTGCGGTCGTGGCTCCATGGATGTTTTATTACACTCATGCTGAAAGACAAGGTGGCTGTGCACACTGTCTCTCTTCATTTGGCTCCAGAAATTTCCCTTTGATTTGGAAAGAATAATTCTCCAAATTCCGCTATAAAATACACAGAAGAGAGAACAAAAGGGAGCTCCAGGAACGTGCAGGGTGCTGACGTTTCATGCAAATAATGAGTGGAAAGCAGGCTATGTGAGGTGTTGTGCGTGTCTTATACACCCAGATCAGCAACTGGGCTGCCCACCTCGGATTTACACTGGTTAAACTGTGCCTCTGTCCTTCCGATTTTAAGACATAGCCCATAATCAGCAGCCACCTGCTTCAGCTCCTTCGGACCCTGAGCTGCTCTTCCTGGGTCTACTCAAAATGTTTTTGGTGCATAGTAGTTTTCTCCTCTCTGGTGGCTGGCTTGCTTTCCTGTCCTGTGGAACTGCCCACATTGGCATTTGCAGATAGAGGCTCACTCACATGTCACTAAGGGAGGAGGAGGAGCCAGAGGACTTTAAAAGGGAAAGGGGCGTCATTCTGCTTCTCAAGAGGAGCTGGGTCTGGGGAGTGATCTCCAGCTTCATCCCAGGGTCAGGTTCACACTTTCCACCAATTCTCTCCTTTCTCTATTCTCTAAGATTTTACCTCTCACGGCAAGGCAGCTGCGGGCCTCTCCAGTGGCAGTGTCTGTTAAGCTCTGTGAAATTTGCCATATGGATGTCAGGTATTTCTTACTGGCTTCCAAAAAAAACATAGATAAAGAAATCTTTCCTGGAGCATTTTCAGTCTGCATTCGGAAGCTGTGCTGAGGAAGGAGGCCCTGGAGGGGGGCAGCAGGACAGCAGGGGGAAGAGTGGGTGATGTGCCGGGGCCAGGGACCAGTACCTGGACGTGGGGGGCCCGGGCTGCCCTGTGCGTGTGCCGAAGTAACTTCTTGTGTGTTGAGAGGGTTGACCATGGAGACCACGTCGCGCCTGCTTGGCCTTCTGCTGCCTGTGATTTTTAAGTTTAGTTTCATTAGTGTCTCGGCACAGCAGCGCTGGAACTGTCCTGAAGGTGTCCGGAGCAATGGAAGCAATGGGATTTCCACCTGCGTGGGTAAGTGATCGAGTTCAAAGGCACCCACGCCTTCTAGGCACCAGAGCATTTGCTTTGCTCTTGTATTTGTTTTTCTGGTTTGTCTCTGGGTATGTGTATTTTTTAAATTTTTTTGTTTATTTCCTCACTGGATGTTAGAGCTAATCTGCTACCAAGTACAAAATGTCATAGTTCTCAACTGCTCTGTGTGTGAGAGAAAATCTCATTTTCAGTGACCTGAGCAGTTTTCACGGAAGCCTCTACTGTAACAGGAGGAGTAAGCAACCTTCCGTTGATCGGCTTTGCATTGGAAGTGGGGAAACACAGGGTAGAGGCTGTGCTTGTTGTGTTTGGAACTGCCTCTGTTTAAACTACAAAGATGAAAACAGACTTCTTTCTAATTACTTCAGGGTAAGAATTCAGAAGTTGCTACAAATCAGTAAAAAAGCAGAAGGGAGAGGTGAGCAAAGGTGATTCTGCCCTTGTGAAAATTAACCAGTGTCCAGCTCAGAGCTGTTTCTGAAGCTCTGTCAGGCCCTGCGTTCTCAGTAACAGGTGCACCACCACTGAGAACTGCTGAGAAATGAAAATGGGTAAATAAACCACGG
This sequence comes from Heterocephalus glaber, assembly GCF_000247695.1. The sequence continues at coordinate 25,526 of NW_004624830.1, read as the reverse complement.
CCCCTCACCTGCAAAATGGGTTTTTAACCACGGGAAATGGGAATTTCACTGAATGCAAGGTACCATCCCGCCTGACTCTTGCCTGAAAAGCACTCTGTCTCTCGCTGTGGATTTGAGTCTCCCTTCCTCGGGTAGGTGTCCACCGCCGCACAGCCAGACAGCCGCTTCCGTCTGTCCCCGGGCACACGTGCCTGCTTCTTTGTCTTACTCTTTAGCAATGGTGTCTGGCCTCCAGAGGGAGGGGATCAAGGAAATACGGTAATTGGTAATAATTCCAGGAAAGAAACCTGCACAAGACAGCACACAATAGAGGGAACAAGGAGAACAGATCTAAGCCCAGCTGCCGATGAGGGAAATCATGCATGAGACATCAGGTGCTCTCGCTCAGAGTCCTGGATGTCACCAGTCAGGCTTGCTGCTAGGGACTGAAGGTGGGACTGAATGCGAATTCCCCCGTACCCTCGGTACCTGGAGTGATTTCACTGTCTGTGCACTCTCAGCAGTGTCTTGCTGAATGAGTGAGGAGTCCTTCCATGGTTCCAGAGAATAACCTCAAGGGGGGGTGACCCTGTGAACCTTGTACCCCACTGTTGGAGGCAGAGGTAAAAGCATTTGGTCACAGTTAAATCAAGTGGACTGAGTCACTCAGGGTGGGAGAATTTTCCCCCGAGGAGCCGAGGTGATCGGTGAGGTGGGAGCCACCCTGGCAGCCAGGGGCTAGGAAAGAAGAACCCAGGTCCCAGGAGAGGGGAGAAACTGCAGAAACAGCATTTTAGGGCACCACGCTCTCTCTTGCAAGGCGGCCGCCCTCATGCTGTCAGGTTCCTACTTTTACTTGGCCCAAACTCACTCTGCAGAGCCTGTTTCTTTCCTACCTTTAATAAAACTTTGCTACCATCACAAAAGAAGGAAAGAAAAAGATTTTATGCATAGGGTCCCAGGAAATAATCTGTGCCTGGAGCTCCTTGCCACCAGCAAGTGCCTTTGCACCCAGCAAACCTGCAGCTCGGGGTGGAGACGGAGTTAGGGAGATTTGCCTTGGAGTGGAAGACACGGGCCTTAGAGGCAAACGCACTGCCTTCGCTCACACTGCCTCCTTCAGAGCTGAGTTACCTTGGAGGATCGCTGGGAAATAACGCCGGCTTTCAGGACTGCCATGGAGCCGGTGAGAGATAGCACAGAAACGGACCCAGCATGGGGCGATTCCCAAACGAGGCTCTATCTCCTGGCTGAATGTCTTTGCTGGGTCACAGCACGTGTGCCTGGTCATGAGCAGTGCATCAAGGTGACACGGACCTCTTGCAGTGTCGGGTGTCACTCTGGACCCTGGCTCTGTGCTGCCTCCTTCCCCGGGAGTCACTGTTCTGAGTCCCCTGCTTTACGCGCTGTGCCCCCCGCTGGTTGGTAACTGCCCAGCCACACCCTGTCTCCCCTGCATTTTGGAGGGTAGTGTTTCCTTCTCCTCTCTAAATAGATTGGTGGCTTCACCTCTTTCCCCCCTCATTTGAGCTCTGCTTGGCCCTGGCACCGAGACAGACCACCTGGGCAGCCAGCCCACCCGGCAGGAAGAATGCGTTGTGGTCTGACAAGGTCCAGGTGAATGAGGCCAGGTCGCTGCTTGCGTGGTCCCTCGCCAGAGATTCAGGTGTTCTCCGCACTCTTTGTCCTCCTGCGCTGAAACCGTGTTTGCTTGGCTTCTGTTTAAGCTAAAGAAAATGAGGACAGCAGTAGAGAACATTGCTGGCAAGTGGCTTCTGAACTTGCAAGGCCTATTTGCCTTGGAGGACAAAGGTCAGTTGAAAAGGAACTGTTCCTGCCTGGCGTCTCCACCCGCGTTATTTTATAAATGTTCTTGGTGAATGGAGCCAGGGAAGAGGCTGGCTGCAGGAGGGCAGGGCCAGGCAGCTGAACAGGGAAATCGCTGGTCCCAGCACCAGCTCGGGCTCAGTCAGCCTCCCCGCCGTGTGCAAAGCGAGTCAGTCTTAGGTCCGAAGCTTGTTTGCTTTCGGCTAGAGTTATGCAAAGGTTATTTTTTTCTGTTTAAAATCTGACTGCAGAAACTGCAGAGTGGCCTTTGATGCACACCATGTGACCTTAGCTACCCCCAAATACTGAGTGGTTTTTGGACTGCAATTCTTCCTGATGGAAGTGAGGATAAATGTGGGAGACCTGCTACCTGCCTGGGTTCAAACCCCGGTCCTGCTGCCTGTGAACATTGCTTTGTCTTCCTCACTGTGAAACAGAGCTAATGATACTGCCTCCTGGGGCTGTGGCCAATGTCCTGTTAAATATTCAATGCTGGCTTCCAAGAGAAAGAATGTATTTTCTTTGAAGGAATTCTTAAAGGCTTTTCAAGAAATTGCCATATTCCATGAAGCAGTGCAGTGTTCAGTTTAGCTTCAGTTATTATTCCAAATTTGAGCAATCCGAGAGCTGCTAACAAACAAATGTCAGTTTCGTTATGTTGTGGTTTCTAATGCTAGAATTTGAACCAACTTTAAGAAAGAACCAAGAAACACAAGTGCAGCAGCAGCCCTGATCTTGGGATGCGATTGTCCCCGCCGTCCACGCCGTGCCCACAGGGCCACACTGACACCGGATGCTAATAGCGCTCTGCAGAGGAGGAAGTGTGACCTAGATGTCAGGGCGGACCTGTGTCTCAGATTCTTTGTAGACACTGCCATCTCAGTCCCTTCGCGGCTGTCCTGTTTGCTGGGGCTGATGATGAAAGATCCCTGAGAATCAGGCCTGGCAGGAAGAAACAAAAATGAAACAGAAGGGATCTTCATGTTTCTTGAAAGCTCTCACTATGTCCAAGAATACATTTCTCTGTTGTTGTCTGTGGTTGGTGTCGTTAACCTCCAAGAGCAATTGTGAAATAACTTAGGTAACTATACCTTTCTTTGGGAGCCATCCTATTCCTTAATGTCCTCTTTCAGAGCTTTCTTACAATTCTGAGAATTTGCAAATGTATAGAAATTTCAGTCCCCTTAGTCAAAGACAAGTCAGGAACACCTACTCTCACCACCTCGTGGCCTTCTTTCTAAGATTGTTGCTGGTATGTGGGTCTCCTTGCACATTTCTGACCTTAATATTTTAATTCTCCCAAGCCTGGCCAAGCACGCTCAAGTCTCTCAGTACCTGGGTCTCGCAAGTACTGCCTAGGATACTTGGTAGTGGGATTTGCACGAGTCTGAGACCCTGTGGGCTGGTGGTTCATGGTGTGCACTGGGTGATTGCAAAGCCCCTGTCAGTGACAGGGTGGAAAGGGCCCTCACAGGAGATTGCCGCCTCTCCTCCATTCAGGAGAGCCAGCCACCCTGTCTGCAAAGCTTTGTGTGCTAAGTGGATTTCATTCACGTGGTGGATCTATCTATGGATAGCTGGTTGCTAGGATACAGAGTCCTAACAGCATCATGGCCGCTGCCTTGCTCTTCAGCACATTGTGTGTCAGCTCAGAAAATCTGGTTAAGAGCCAGGCATGGTGGTGCATGCCTGTAATCCCAGCACTCGGGAGGCTGAAGCATGAGGATTGCCGAAAGTTCAAGCCCAGCCTGGCCTACACAGTGAGTTCAGGGCCAGCCTGAACGACAAAGGGGGACCCTGCCTCAAAAGACAAACAAAAAACAGAAAAAGAAATTCTGGTTAAAGATTCAAATCCTTTGTAATACTGCTAAATGAACGAAATGTTTTACTGATCCATTAGAAAGTTAATAAATACATGTTGGGCACATTTATTAAGTTTATAAAGAAGGCATGGAGCACATATCAAAGGGACTTCTGGGAATAAATCCTCACGCCCGTGTCACCTGCGGCCACACAGCAGGAGCTGTGCACTTAGGATGCCTGTTCCTAGGGTCCTCCTCCCGCTGAGTAAGAAACGGGTGAGATATACCCGTGTCCAGTGCGGATCGAAACAGCAGCACAAAGCTGTGGAGTGAAACTTCGGGAAGAAGCAATGGCCAACTCCGTGTGTGTAAGTCCTCCGCGATCCACAATGTGCTCACATCTACAGCAGTCTCAGAGGGGGTCCCGAGAGATGTTCAGAGGGGCTCCTCCGCCAAGACAGGAAGCCAGACCTCCTGGCCCTGGTCCAGCGGCCTTTCCATTTCTCTCCAGGTGCCCCTGGGCTTCCCCGGCAGCGGGTGGAGCGTGGGCCCTGGCCGGCTGCCCAGGGACTGGTGTCAGCACAAATATAGGGATTCCTACGGACATCGTGTGGCACCTACTTCAACTGCTCCCGATCCCACAGTGCTCCTGCCTCTGCTGTCTCTGTTCTCATGTCTCCTCTTCCTAGAGTTGATGCTTTCTGACTTTAGAAGAGCACGTTAATCTATCATTTGGTTTAATCCTTAGAACAATAAACACATTTATGAAGTCCCATTAAGGTATTGTGGTTTAGTGCTCAAACAGAGTAGAGTGAGCCCAGCTGGGAAACAAGAGCATGTTAGAAATCTCCCCACTCCCTCAATGCACCCACTGGCCCGTCATTTTCTAAAGGCAGAGCGGCTGGAGGATCCTCCTTTCTGGTCAGAGAGACTGAGGAAGTGAGCCCAGGACCGGGGATGAGATCACCCATGGGTGTCATCTGGGCGTGGCCACGGCAGGCTGGGTTTGAGTCAGCCAGGAGTTAGAGCTGAGTTTCCAAAGAGGGGAGCAAGTCTGAGAGTTGGGCTTCAGTGCAGGTAGGTGTCCACCACCTAGAAGAGGGCAGGACCGGCAGAGGGTGAGGCTCAGAGCAAGGCCCCACAGACACCAAGGAGCCCAGGGATATCCAGCACCCAGATTTAGCAAATGAAAACACCCAGTGTTAATTAAGTTTGAATTTTAGGTAACCAGAAAACAATTTTTTTATTGTAAGTCCCAAACAACGCACAGTTTGAATATCCTTCATCCGAAATGCTCGGGACCACAGTGTTTCTGAGTTTGGGTTATTTTACTTTGGGTTTTAGAATATTTGCACACATGATTGGAGATTTGGGGGCTGGGACTCAAGTCTAACCACAATTCACTGGTGTTTTACACATGCTGTATGCACACAGCCCCAAGGCAATTTTCTACAATATTTTTAAGGCACCTGTGTTTTGACTGGAACTTGTCACATGGGATCACGTGTGGAATTTCTGTCTTGTGGCCTCATGCAGGGCTCAAGGGTTTCAGATTTTTGAGGATTTTGGATTTCAGATTAGGGATGCTCAGCCTGGGTATGCAATTTTAATTTAGCTGAGTGTCCTGTACTTTATATGACAATGCTAATAAGCAGGTCAAAGCATTTCCCAACTTTCAGAGGATGGCATTTCAATTTTTCCTGCTTCCACTTGAGTCCTTTGCTCCCACCATGTCCCATGTTGCCACCCTGATGGCTCTAGCTGTAAGGTAAGGCTGGAGGAGAAGGACCCATTTCCAAAACCCTATCTGTAAGTTTACTTCCAATTGACACAATTAAAACTAACATTCAAAGAGGCCCTTTCCATAATAGAATACAGTATGTGGCTTATTTTTTTTTTTATGTAAAAAGGCATTTTAGACATAGAAAAAAGTATCTTTCTCTTAAAGTAGTTCATAATTTGCAATGCTCATTTCTCAGAGTCAACTTATGGAGAAGATGTTTTACAAAATCGACTGTGAGATCTACAGGAACTCTTTATTCTCCATACAATAACTTTAACTAAAATACAAAAGCAGTAATTAAATATTAATTTTGCTTGTGCTGGTGGTCAGAATGAAGTGTTTTGTCTAGATCAGATAAAATGTTGTTGAAGACATTACACTTTGGTTTCTTTCTTCCCTCTCAGGTCCTGCACCCTTCTTAATTTTCTCCCATGGACACAGCATCTTTAGGATCGACCCGGAAGGAACCAATCATGAGCAACTGGTGGTGGATGCTGGTGTCTCAGTGATCATGGATTTTCATTACAGGGAGGAAAGAATCTACTGGGTAGATTTAGAAACAAAACTTCTGCAACGAGTTTTTTTGAATGGGTCAAGGCAAGAGGTAGGTAAAGGACCATTACCTGTGGCATTTGAGGGATTTAGGTCAAGGCTGACCAACACGATGTATTGAATTCTTACGGTACCGATAATTGAAAACACATTACAGTTCAAATGGGTATCTGGCAAATGTAGGAGTTTAATCTGCATTTATGGTACTGTATTATTGAATAAGTGCACAAACTGATATGCTAAGCCCTCAAAAGGAGAACATGAGGACATGAATGTAATTTTGAAAATATCTAAGTTTATTAGGTCAGTTATGATTGAAATAGATGATCTGTGTGACTATTTTCTACCCCAGTGGTCCTTAACTGGAGGGTGTCTTGTGGCCCTCTCCTTCAGGGTGGGGGTGCCATCTGGCAATGTCTAGGGACCTTTGTGGTTGTCACAGCTGGGTGAGAGAGGAGGACATGCAATGGGTGGAGGCCAAGGTGCTTTAGACACCCCACAATGTGTAGGGTGGCCCCATGACAAAGAATGATCCAGCCCAAGTGCCACGGTGCTGAGGCTGAACAACCCTGTTTTCTCTGTATAAAAGTCTCTGTCATGTAGGGGAAAAATAATCACCTGACATTTAGGAAGAAATTTTTTTCCTTTTTATTCTGAAAGTGTTTGTACTTGGGAATAGAAAATGAAGAAGATGACAGATATAAAGTATTGTACTTCAAGTATGTACAAAGGATCCTTAATCTTTCTTTTACACTGCTAGAACTCTTAAATGAGCCCCAGGAGGAATGTTCTCACCCCACTTTGGAGATGGATTACAGACCGCATGTGATTACAGCAACCCTAAGCATTTACTCCCGACACAAAGCGCTCACTGTGGTTTTTTTAACCCAAACTTTCTCCGCCCAAGTATTCCTAAAAGCACCAATTAGGTGCTAATCTGTTTCACTCTTAAGTGTGGTTACTCATTATTCTGCAGCCACCTGGTAGAGTCGGTTCAGAATCTGGAGTCTGAGAATCTGGAGGGCTTCCTGTCACAGACAAGGAAAAGTGTGAACAGCTGTGAATTTTTGTCAAGTCATTAGGAGAAGACGGCCAGATGCCTGGGAGTCCGCCCCTGTATTTCCTCCTTCGAGTGAAAATACTGTTTCCAAAGGGCAGCTGTTAAAATGCAAACGATTTACCAGAACTAAGATAGAAAGAAGGGGCCTGGTGGAGGGGGGCCGGGAGAAGAAAGAGCCTCAACAAGAAATCCTCCGCCGCACAGCTCCAGCTCCCGGCTCAAGCTCCAAGGGAATCTTGCTAGAGTTTGGCAAAACTCGGCATTAAGGTGCGGATCTGGATGATCCCATTAAAAAGTGAAACCAAGTAAACGAATTTTAAGGCAGCATCAAAATCCTACAGTTAGTATAATTGATATTAATAAGCATGGTTGACTGCCTAATTTTCATAGTGTATAAGATAATTTTTCAGTTTCAGAGCGATGATGTAAATGCATGCCCAGAAATCATCACATGGGTGGTGCTGGTAGAGGGTTAATGCTGCTGCATCTATTTTAACGTTTATACTTAAAAGTTAGGATCGTTAGGATTCTAGGAAAACACGAAAATGTCAACTACTTACAAGAATAGGCTTTTTCTATACTACAATAAAATAATTTTGTGTAAATGGGGAAATATTAATAACAGTTTCAAATTTTGATTTTGCAGAAAGTATGCAATTTAGAGAAAAATGTTTCTGGAATGGTGATAAATTGGATAAACGAAGAAGTTATTTGGTCAAATCAACAGGAAGGAATCATTACAGTAACAGATATGAAAGGAAGCAATTCCCGCATTCTTTTAAGCACCGTAAAACATCCTGCAGATATAGCAGTTGATCCGGTAGAAAGGTAAATTCTACTGTTTTCAGATACTGAAATAAATTTCAAATCTAATGAAGATTCCTAGAAACATAACATTTTTGGGGGGTACCAGGGATCGAACTTGGTACCTTGCGCTTGCGAGGCAGGCAGGGGAACCACTGAGCTAAATCCCTGGCCTTAGAAGCATAACGTTTTGAAGTTAAAGCAACCATACTCGAGACTAAGGCCCTCTTTACAGTAGATGAACACCTTGGGACCATTGCCTGCATTCCTGAACCCAGGAAGGTTCCTTCTAAAACATGGATAACTACCTTTTTTTTTTTTTTTTTGCAACAGAAGCATACTTCCTCTAACTGGAAATCACATGGAATTTCCATAATAACCAATACATACTTGTTGAATTGAATTTTCATTCAAATAGCCAAACACCCCTTCCTGTGCAGGAGTTAGGGGCCGCTGGGCCGCTGGAAGGGCCTGTCATTTCTGTGACTCTCCGTTCATCCAGTTACGGGTCCATGTTATGTGTCTGCCCGCAGGTTTATATTTTGGTCTTCAGAGGCAGCTGGCAGCCTTCACAGAGCAGATCTCAGTGGTGTAGAAGTGAAGACTCTGTTGGTGACACCAGAGAAAATAGAAGCTATGTCACTGGATGTGCTCAATAAACGTCTCTTTTGGATTCAGGAAAATAGAGAAGAAAGTGATTCTCATATCTGTTCCTGTGATTATAATGGAGGTTCTATCCAGCTCAGCAAACATCCAACACAGTAAGTTTTGCTTTCTGTGTAAAATAACACAATTGTCTCTTGAAGTGTGCATGATAAATTACTTTTGCCAACTACACCAGTGTAGTAATGTAGCGCATGGAATTTTGTGATCCAAAAGACTTGAGTTCCGGTTTCAGATTTACCAATTATTAGGAGAATGATTTTACAAAGGTTAACATAACTTATCTTTAGTTTTTGTTAAATAATAATAGTGCCTGCTTCTTGGAGCTATTGTGAAGATGAAGTAAACAAATGCAAACAACAATAGTGGAATATCTGACATATAAAACATTCTCAGACGTTGGTCATAGTTCTTCTTGGAGTTAGTGTGTCATGTTTTGCACAGTGCCTATCTTTCATTTGACTCGCTAGCGTGCCAGTAACTGACTTTCCACCTTGTGAAAAAGGGAAAAATTAGCCAAGTGTGACAGACAAACCCAGAAATCTACCCTTGTCCTGTTCCTGTTTTCCCCCTCATTTTCATCGTGCTTACATGATGACAAGCAGAAGAATGAGAAATGATGTGGAGCTAGAAATTATGTTGTGTTAGTTTAGATAATGATGACATAAGTGAAAATTTAAACATGTTTCTAATCCTACATGAGAATCAATCAAAAAGGTAGGTGAGTGAACTTAATACAATAAATGGAAATGAAGTGAAACTTTACTAATTCCAGGAACAAATGGTCTGCCATTCTTTTATGGGTTTTCCTTTTCTTTCTTGTCATTTTTTAGGCACAAATTGTTTGCAATGTCCCTTTTCGGTCACCGTATCTTCTATTCAACATGGAAAGAGAAGGCAATTTGGATAGCCAACAAACACACTGGGAAGGACATGGTTAGAATTAACCTCAACCCCTCACTCACGCCTCCTGGTGAACTGAGAGTGGTCCATCCACTTGTGCAGCCCCAGGCAGAGGACAGCGTTCAGGACTCCGGTGAGTCACCTTGGACCTCAAAAGGGTGGCCTGGCACATTGCCACTTCCTGTCTTCTTACTCGAGCCAGACAAAGGAGTTGGAGGGAAAGAAAAATAATTGTTTATTCAATTCTCGTAACTTCTTTGTTGGAACAGATTCCTGTAACAAAGGACAGAAAAGCAAGTAGGAATCAATGGACATGTGCATTTCATCTGTGCAAGGGAAACACCTAGGGAATGAGGAGCCTCAAAGAGGTGGCCCTGAATTCAGTTTCCAGGATCTCCCACCAAGAGCAGGATGTTTTCAGAGAAGAGACAAAGAGAGAGGACTCTGAGTCTGTTCTGGAGGCCTCTTAGGGGAAGGCAAGCAAGAGGCAGGTAAAGGCCAATTAGTGGAGCTTGTCAGGGTCGATTCCCCTGGTACTATCTCTACACAAGGAGGGTCTAGGTCTGCCCTCAGCCGTTAGTCTTCACTCTCCCTGGGAGACATGGAAGGCAGGACATCTTCTGTCTTTGTAAACCCATGTTCTGTCTTAAGCAAACAGAGGAGGACAGAGAGCTTCCCTTTATCTGCTTCCTCTAAATTGTCTGTAGCTCAATAATCTTTCATATTTGGGGGCAGCAAATTCTGGTCTTGATTTCTTTACTGCTTTACTCCTAGTTTCCAATCTGCCACCAAATTCTTTCCATTCTGCCTCCTTAAATACACACCAAATGCCCACGTCGCTCCTCTCCTGCCACCAGCACTGTCCATGCAACCGGCCTTTCCTGCCTGGCCTGTTACTGCGGCCACTCAATCGATCTTTCCACTTTCCCCTCTTGCCTTCAAATAACAAATCTCATTCATTCACTCCTCTGCCTAAAACCCTTCAAAGCTTTCCTTTGTATTTGGGTTGAACTCCAACGTATTGCCAGTCCTGTCAATATTTAACCGACCTGCTCTAGCATCCTCTCATCTCCGGACAGGTCCTCAGTCATGCCAAGCTTCCTCATGGCTTTAGGCTTTTGCACTTGCTCTTGTTTCAGCCTAGTTTCTCTTTAGTTCTGAGCTTGAGTGTTATGTGCTCTGACAGGCCTTCTCTGATCCCCATCAAAGCAGGCCCTTCTCTTGTGTTTCTCTCACTATACCTTCCATTGAACTTGTTACAGGGTACACTTATAAACCAACCATGCCTGCTTTATTTATTCATCTTTGACCACAGTAGGTACAGACGTTTTTAAAAATAACTACATTTCAAACAGTAAATATCACTCAAATGAGTGAATGATTGACTAAATCTAATCATAGTTCCAAATTTCTACTTCCAAGTGTATCTTCTCTGTTTGAGCTCTTTAGCACCTAATTTTTTAAAGTCAAGCTTCTTTTAAATGTTTTTATAATTGTCAGGCTGCTCAACGTGGCTTGTATGGCACATAACTGGAGTTACACTGACATCTCACCTTGATGTATATAAAGGTTTTATTTCAGAAAGGTTATAAAATATATTTAATTTTATCCCAAATAGCCCTCTGAAATGCAGAAAGAGAGATGGGATTGTTTGTTACTCTGCTTCCTCTGTTGGAGTCCAGGGTTTGGTGACAGTGAGGACAGCAAGGGCTGTAGGTCTGTGCCACAGTTAGCATACACATGTGTCATACCTGCCATGGACGTGGCTTCTAAAGAGAGCTGTGGAGCTGGCTGGGAGGACAGGCATGAGCTTGTGGAAGGGAGGCTGGGCTCCAGAGGGAAGTGCCCTTCTTTCTTATTTATCCTCAGGCAGATAGCTCACAGTGATAATATTTTCAAAATCTGGTTTCTTTAAAAACCTAGCCAGAACTATCCTTCACCTTCTGCAATGACCATGCTTTTAATGCAGGTCAGGAGGGGCTGCAAAGAATAACAAATGCCAACACATGAAGCATTCATTCAGATGTTACAAGTCATTTCTAAGCATTGATTTACTTGAATTTACAGTTGTTGGGATGTGTGGCATAAGCTGTGGGAAACATCTCAACTGTGGGGTGTAGGGCCACATTAAATTGAGGCAACCTGGTAGCAACACTGTCAAACTGAAGGCAAACACAGTCCACGGATGAGGGCAGGGAACTGATCCACTGCTGGGTACCTCCCATGACTCAGGCCGCCTTCACATACAGCTCACTGTCCGAGGGTGATGACATACAACAAAATTATAACAGCAGCCACTTTGAATAAGTCCTCAGCGGTCACATCCATAATAGTTATAGATGCCTGCTAACAGCACCACCTTCTTTTGTATTTGTGTGTAACCTTGCTGTTTCCAAAGTGTTCTTGTGCACATTAATTTATTGGCTCAGCAGGTGACATTGTGGGACAGAAAGGGTAGGGGTAATTGTGCTCATTTTATAATTGGAAAACTGAAGAAACAGCAAGTTTCCTAGGGTTACACAGCTAGTGAGGGATGGTCTTGGGGAAAAATTCCTAATCATTAACCTCATCATTTATGTTCTTTCTACCATAAACACACTCTGTCTTCACAGTCCTTCACTACTACTCTTTCCCTTTCAAAAGAGAACTTAAACAGAAACATTGAAAGCATACATTTCAGAAGAAAACCTATCAGGATTCACTAACAGCCTCAAACAATATGGCCCATAACATAACTTGGCCAGGGCCTCTGCAGGGTGCAGAGTCCTTGACACATCTAAAATCTAGAACACAGCAGGCACTGGAGCTGGGCTCTCGCTACTGACAGTGGGGTGAACTTCCCATGCACTCCCGGTGCAAAGGACTTGTGTTTTCAGGAGCACTGTCACTTTGGCCATGGTTAGCTGGATTCAAGTGGCTTTTGTGGTTAGAGAGTAAGAATTCTTCACCTGGGATTTGGGGTCTGTGAATTTCTTGATTTGTGCATTAGATGACAATATGCAATTGCTCCCCTGGGGAGATGGTGTATAGCATCAGGCTCGCAGTGTGCCTGGTGCCTTCAATGGAAAGGCACGCTGCTGTAGAGCCGGGCTAGTTTCTGCTGGTTGCCAGGCCTGCAACAGCAGCTCCTGTGGTGAGATGTGTAGTAGTACTTGTATTTATCAGGCTTCTGGGAATGGAGCTACTTGTCTCAGTTCTTTTCTCATCACTCAGACACAATACCCAACACCCACAACTTAAAAGGAGGAAAAGTTTATTTTGGCTCACAGCGTGTAAAGGTTTCAGTCCATTATTGACTGGCTCCAAAGCAGAGTGGCATGGCAGAGGGACACCTTCATAGCATGGTGGCAGGAAGCAGAGAGATCAAAGGAGGAGGAGGGAGATGGATCTTTTCAGCCCCAGTGACTGCCTCCTGCAACCAGGGTTCAATTTCCAACATCACATTCAGCTGTAAATTCATCACTGGACAAATCCACTAAAAGTATCACATTCTGTGATCCAGTCACCTCCCCAAAGCCCCACCTATGACTGCATGAGGCTTTGGGGACATCTAGGTAGAAATCATAACACTACTTCAACGAGCAGATAACTGAGAAGTCCTTAGCCTGATTGATCCAATTTATGTTAAAAAATACAAATACTTAAAAATGGTATTGATAAACTTATTTCTCCTTGCACAATGCCTAAATATTATTTATCAGAGCATATTCTACAACACTGTAGCCCTGTGGGATCTAATGGCACGGGGGTGGATATCTTCCAAGGTCAAGTGGTTTAGAGATGGTGGGGTCAATAAGTTGTTTAAATAATTTTTCTTTCTCTTCTTTTCTAAAGCTGAATTTTTCATAACCATTCATACAGTGAAGTGCCTTGTAACTCTCTATAAGCCATTCAGCATGTGGCGTTTTTCCATTTCATTTCCAGTGCAGCAGCCCAGGTGACTCTGCAATCCATTATTTCTAGCCTAGACCTTTGTTGCTTTCTTTGAGCTCTAGACCAAAATTTTTTAAAAAGGTACTCTGAGGTATAAGGAGTGTTAAGCTATAAAGATTTGCTGCAGAATAAACCACAGGGAAAACTGACTTTAAACACTAGGGGTCTACAAAAGGGAGCAGTGGTGTGAAGACTGTCTGTCTACGTAAGGCAAAGGTGCACTCTACAGAGCAGGGCCACAGGGCGTTTTGAGGGAGACTGATTTGTTGGTCTATGTGAGTCCTTGGTTTGTGGACTCCCCCTGGCTGATTTTAGAGGTGCGTCATGCTCTGACTGCTGAACCCCAAGTTGAAGGAGCAGAGCCACAGTTTTTACCCACAGGGTGTTTTCTGGCTGTCTGACAGTGTACCGAGAACCATGCTGGTCCTTCCTCTTGGTGGCATCTCTTGCTGTTTGCGCCCTCGTAGCCCCGGGTCCTGTGGTGAGTCCATCCAGTGGCTGCATCCAGGCTCAGCAGTGAGAGCCTCACCAGGCCCTTTTGTTCCCCTGCTTTCTGGGCATCTCCACTCGGATTTCTTGCAAGTGCTTTAGGCTCAAAGGAAATAACTGACCTACCAATTGCCCCCTCCCCTCCAGGCTCAGCAAGTGCCATCATGACCCACCCCATCCCGAGACAGAAACCCGGGAGTCGCCTGTTCCTTCCTCTCTCACACCCCACCCCATGAAACCAGTCTCTAAGTCCTGACGGTTCTGTCATCTCACTGAGTGTGCCCACCCCGCAGCTGTCCCTCCCCACTGCCCTATGGCTGCCACTCTGCCTCCGCTGTCTATGCTGCAGGCAGAGAAGCCTTGGCGAGGAGCCCCAGTCACCCTCTGGCTGGCTCCAGACAGTAACTGAAGTGCAGTCCCTGCAGCAGGCTCGCAAAGCCCTCTGCTCGTGTCCGTGTCATCTCCCTGCGTCACACACTGTTCCAGCCATCCTCGGAGATTCGATTTCCTCCCCAGAGCAGACTTCCTCTCTCTGCCAGGCCTAGCAGCAGGCTCGGGACACTTTTCCTTCTCTTCTCTTCTCTTTGATGACCTTCTTCTCATCCTTTGAGAAGCAGCCTGCATTCCCTTGTTCAGGAACACCTTCCCTGGCCCACCTAAGTTCCAGAGACTGTATTCTTGGAGAATTTCCCCACTCACACAGCACCTGGCATGCTGAAACACAGCTGTCTGTCCTCCGAAATGTCCTTGGTCCTGCAAGGACAGCGAATACAGCTTTCCGGGCCTCTCTTAGGGTCAAGAGGACTTTAATAAACAAAAGTTGAAAAAAGAAAAATAAATAAAAAACATCCTTTGGCATTCTTGCCTCTAAAATGTATCATAACCAGTTTCAAATATCTGCAGTATCTAAGAACATTGCCTTCCTGACTGCTAGAATAGTCATGGTATTGAGTCTGTGTAGAATTTCCTGCTCCAGGTTTCCTTGCCTTAGCTCAGCTCAGCTTCATAACAACACTGTGCATTTGATGTGATTATTGGTACCATTTTATGGGTTTAAAAAAAAGCCAAAGTTCACTGATCTCACATAGCTTGTTCAGGGTCACGCTGTGATGAACTTGGGGATTGAATCCACATAGACAGGCACTGTGCTGTCTCTCTATCTGGTCTTTCACTATACCTATCATTTTGGAGCTTAGATTTGTCTTACTTGTTTTGGGAAAACCTGTAATTGGGCATATTGTTGTCTCTCAGTGGTTAAATACTTCAATTTGTACAGAAGATACAGCCAAAAATCTCATTTATCTCTTTTTTTCTGTCAATTTGAGAAATGCAAAAAAACCATCTCTCTGTCTCTGGCTGTGTGCCTGTCTGTCTCTGTCTCTATGTCTCTG